>JASANC010005860.1:0-32634 GCA_030248135.1 Theristus sp. LFF4_11 | reverse complement strand
AAAATTGGAATACAAAAACGGTTTTTAAGCAAAAATATAACCAGTTTTTTACCAACCTTAGTTCCAAAGACATTGTTTCCACGGAAGTCGGACCGACCCCTTTCGTGGAATGTATTGTTCTTTTCAGGACGAACTCACTGAACTGCGTGCACAACTTGATCGCGCCCACCATGACCACGAAGAACTCGATAAAAAGTTGACTGAGGTTCAGTCAAATTGTGAAAGTTTGAGCGTCGCTGCAAAGATGCCGAGTTCGAAATTGATCAGTTGAAAGCGAGCAACCAAGCTTTGCGCGACAACGATCGCCGTAAACACCAGCAACACGAACGCGAGCTTGCTGATGCGAACGTGCGTGCAGTCGGTTTTGAGTTGTGGGCTGTTGTCAGTTGACTTCGACGCGAGACACGGGTGTTGCAAATGCAGCTGCTCTGCTGAACACAACCGTTGCTGCCGACCGACCAAGAAGCATGCAAGCAACATTCGTATTCAGGCAGCACTCGCGCAAGTGCGCACGCAGCTGGAGCACGCGACTGCGGTGCATGCGACGCTGTTCACTGCAGCGCACGTGGACGAGATACGCTCGCAATTGGCAGCCGCGAAACATCAAATTGAAGTCAGATTGTGTCGGCTGTTTGTTTGTACAACGGCGTTTTGTCCGTCGCACTTCAATATTGATTGCAGGAAGAGAAACAGAAAGCCACCGAACATGATCGCGTTGTGGAGCAGCTGCAAGCGCAACTGCAAACGATCACATGCCAACAACAAGAAGCAAGCTGTTTTATTGTGGCGTAGACTTACATGACAGTCTGTTTTGGAAAGGAGATGCAGGCATAATCGGAAAAAGTTCTGAAACCTCGAGTGGGTTTGGAACCCACGTCCCGGGCCCTTGGGTCTGTTTTTCTTTAATGGTTCTTGTCTTTTTTAGAAAGACACCGCTGTTGAGAGAGAAATGCAGGATGTGCGCGAGCAGCTCAGCGCGGCTCACAACAAGATCAACAGCATGTATCCTGCGGAGCACGTGGACGAGCTGGCCGAGAAGAACAAGGCATTGGAGAAATTGATTCAGGTCACTTTTACTCATTCGCTTGTTGATTTTCAGTTCGCGACTATGTGAAATCAGCTTCAACTTTTGGTTCTTGTGAAACGTTTTTAGGAGAATGAGGCGCGCACGGCGGAGCAAAAGAGAAGAATCGACGAGTTGGCGGCTGAATGCGCTGAAGAGCGTCGCGCGGCACTCGCGGCCACGGAGACACGCAACGAACTGCAGCAAGAGCTCGGTGACGCGCTCGACAAACTGGTCGGGCATCAGTGCGCCCTTTCTTCATTTTAGTTTTCAGTGTCGTAACACTAGTATTGTGGGTTTATTCAAACGTGTCCGGACTAAAATGACATCATTTGCTGTAAAAACGCCCGTTTGTCAAAGTACAGGCACTGTGTGACTTATTTAGTATGACTGAGTTAGTGTGACTGATTCGACATTCACCATTTGTTTACGGGAAGAAATCGGCTAAACGGAAAGTCTGATTTGCTGTGAACGACAAGCGCATGTTTGGCGACACATGACGTCATTTCAGTGGGACACGTTTAAACAAATAGGTCATAGCCAGCTGTGAATCGTGCCGTGATCGATGCATTTCAGACTGCCGCCAGCCAAGAGAAAGTCGACGTGTTCGTTCGTCTGAAGGGCTGTCAGCAGGAGCTGGCTGAGATGACCGACCGAATGAGCACCTACCAGCAGGTGTTGTTGTCGTTGTTGCCGTCTCATTGAATCAGCATCTCTGCCTGTCACTCTGCTGTGCGTCCAGGTGTCCGAAGAGCAGCTGCACGAGCACGAACGGCTGGTGTCGCAGCACCGCCAGCATGACGACGCCCTGCAGCAACAGCTCACTCAACTCAACGAACAGCTCACTCTTTTCAAACAGTCTGTTGTTCAGCTCGAAGACGAAAAGGTTTGAAATGCTAAACGTGATCCGTTTCATGACTTTTCTGACACTCGTGAGTCTCGTGAATTCTTAAAACTGGTGTTTTTTTAGATGGCGTTGACGTCTGATTTGAGCAACGTGCGAGCTGAATTGGCGCAGGCGTCGCTGTCGATCGAAGAACGTGACTCGTTGAAACTGGAGGTTCTGCTTTGCAGCGTTCTCTGTTGCAACGTGTCGATTTATTTTATTCCAAGTTTATACAAGTTTTTCCAAGGTCACGCTCATGCACAGACTGTTTGGCTTTAGTTTGGTTCCCCTCTTTGTGCATTTTATCAGTCAGACATAAACTGAAACTTTTTTCACATAAAAGTTTACAATTTTAACATTTTTCATTAAACTGAAAGTCCGGCTGCCTGTGAATGACCAAGCGTATGTTTGAGAGCGCATGAGCTCGTTTGTGTCGGACACGTTCAACAGTTTGCCTCAAATTCATTCTGTACACACACAGGTGGCGGCGTTGCAAGAGAGCGTTCGAGAGAAGGAGGCTGAGGTGGTGCGCCTGACGAAAGTGGAGTCGCTGCTGCGTGCCAGCAAACGACGCCTGGAGCAGCAGTGCGACGATGCGGACGAACAGGAGGCTGAGCACAAACGGCACACTGAGCAGCTCGAACTGAAACTCGCCGGTGCTGAGGCGCTCGCCGCGCAGCTCAAGGTGGCCGTGCGCGTGCAGCTGTGCTCAGTCGGTGCTGCTTGACAATTGGCGCCGCATTTTCTTCTGTTTCTGCAGACGGCCGCGAGCAGCGTGTCATCGAAGGATGCAGCGCGTGTGCAGCAATTGGAGTCGCAGCTGCACAGTGCTGCTGATGAACTGGCACGCGAACGCACAACAACCGAGCAGTGTCGGCAGGAATGTGTCGCCGAAGGAATGAAGCTCACTGCGCTGCAGCAGAGCAGCCGTCACGAAATCGCTGGCCTCCGAAAGGAGTACGTTTGTGGAGGCTCACAGTTGATTCTCGTGCACACTGCCACTTGCCGTCGACCCAAATGACTTCCCGGGGGCGGGGGGGGTGGGGGCGACGACGAAAAAAAAGAGAAAAACCCCCCCGAGCAGAAAGACGCCCCCCGCCCCCCCCCCCCGCAAGAGGACCGGCCCGTGGGTGGGGTGGGTTTTTTTCCCAACCAACCGCACATTAAACATTTAGCGTTCTGAGTTGAGTGAGTTACTTACTCTCTGACTACCCCAAGAAACTCACATTATTTTTAGTTGCGGAATGATCGAGTAAACAGGGCAGCTTTTTTCTGGGTGCAAGCAGCGCGCCAAATTTGAGTGGAAGAAAAAGACGTTCGAAAACTTAGTTGTGTGACAGATTTATTCGGCCATGCTGTACTTGTGATCACCGATTTGCTTCTTTTCTCGCAGTGCAACTGGCTGCTGCTGCCGTGCCAGCGGAGCAACCGACCCGTCCGAAAGTGCCGCACGGCCGAGTGCGGGCGCACAACGTGAACGCGCCCGCTGGCTCCATCGTCGACCCGTACGACGCGAATCAGGAGAAGATCAAGCACGTGCGTCACGGCGCGTTCGTGCTGCTGGTCGTGTGCCTTCGTGTCACAAAAGTCATCACCGCAGCTCTGTGGTCCTTAGTGTGTGTCGATGAGCTCAGTTCAACAAATCACTTCACTCACGCTCAGTTGGAACTTGTGTGACGTGCAAACACAAATGGCTGTAGTGCTTTTTCAATTCAACAATTTCTTGTGGTGTGTGAAGCGAAGCGGTGTGTTTGCTAGCGAGCATGCCACGAGTGCAGGCATCCAGTGCACCGTGCTTCATTCAACACTTCAGCTGCAGCATCGTTTGAAGTCGTCCGAATCCGAAAAGGCGCAGATGGCCGCAAAGGTGGCACAGTTGCAGGAAGAGCTGAACAAAATGCACGTCACCGGTGCGAAGCCTGCGTGAGTCGCACATGGCATATATCCAGCGAGCATTCCTTATTTTTCCAGTTGTGCTGTGATTCGACTGTTTAGCAGCAGCGTGAATGTTTGTGACTGCAGCAATAGCATCAGCAGCAGCAGTGGTGCTTGTGCGTCGAGCTCAGCAGTGAAGGAGAACGTGCCACCGGCGCAACCGACGACGCCGCTGCGGCAGAAACACGCACACGCCGCTGGTGACACGCCGAAAACGCAGAAACGTACGTGCCAGCCGGCTCAGTCAACACAGCCAGCACCAGTGATCTGCATTCAATAAGAGGCACTCTCATGTGCATCATCGCTCATACAACCAACTTTATTACACGTTCATTCGGTGACTTTCAGTTTTTTTGCTCTCGTTGGATTTACCGCAGTGCCCGCCTAGTCCTGGCCCGTCTGTGACTGTTGTGTGTGTTGCAGGGCTGGGCTTTCTGCATCGCAGCAGCAAGAAGCAACCGCAGCAGGTGTCTAGCGAGCAGAATTCGGTGGAGCAACGTGAGACGCCGGAGCGAGCGCGAGTGGCGTCCGTGCGCACGCTGCGTGAGCAGTCGGCAAACGCTGAGAGCTCACCAACGCAGTGTCGTCAGCAATAAGCGCGCCAGCTTGTTTGCTTTTCTCGCGTCGTTCCGCTGATCTGAATTGGAACTAATTTTGGATACTGTTTGATAAGTGAAATTATGGTATCCGAATTTGCCCGAAAACTAAAGTTTTTTAATTTATTTTTTCTCGAGACAACGCCCGCGCGGCGATGATACTAATTGGCGCCCGAAATGTTTTTGATGACACCGATGTGCGCCCGAAATGTTTTTTTTTTGTTTCGAGTTCAGCCCAGTGCTTGATTCTCCTTGTTTTCAGTTGTTATGCGGTGCTACATGGTTTCACCATTATACCACAAGGCACAAACACAGTTCGGACAATTTGCTTGTTTTATTGCTTTTTACACTGGTTTTTCGACTCAATTGTAGTTTTCTTCTGTACTTTGTCAGTGATCACGCTGAGTTTTATCATTTGAACATTCATTCGGGAGTGATTTTTATATTCTCCAACGCTCTGCCACTGACTTGCTTTGCTTTGCTTCAATGACTGATTCAATAGTTCGGGTTTTACAGTTTTTGATCCCAATGCGATGAATTACCGTTTTCTCGTCAATGCCAATTCAATTGTTCTCGCAATGAAATTCGATTAGGTTTCTTGATTATTGGTTATCTTGGTGGTAAAGAATGTGCTGGTTCACATAACGATAATACTCATAAAAGGCAGTCAAATTTGTGTTCGTAAAATGCATTGCAGTTATCAAACGAGATCGTCGTCGCCAAGGGCTTGTGCAAATTAAAAAAAACTGAATCTGTTGGATAAATAACAAGTTGTCATCAGATAACGTATTTCATTGGTCTTTTCTTGATCCACCATCCGTCTTCGTTAATCGCTTGACGATTTCGGCAAATTTCGGCCGTTCGCCTGGCTCTTTTTTCCAAGCGTCTGCCACCAGCTTCTGAATCTTCAGTGGCATCAGGTCTGGCATCGGCATTCGATAGTCCTCTCTTGTGATCTGTAAAATTCATTTCTTCTATCCAGTCATCGGTTTTTGGGGTTGGCTGGTTCAAAAACGTTTATTTTTCAAAATTAAAAAGTTATTAATTCAAAAAATTGTACTTTTTTCTGTTTAAACATCTCTGAAAATCCTATTTTTGGCTTATTTTTTAGTGTACTTTACTATTTGTCGTTATTCAATCATTTTGACCGTCGTACTCCATGTTTTCCATTTGGATGACTTCTGGGGTCAATTAGCATTGAAATAACGTGGCTGGACTGAATTGATGTTTTTTTCAGAAATTGTTGAATTACAACTTGGGATATGTTTTTCAGTCGGCCGGCCAAATTTTGAAATTTTGTTGTTTGGGGTCCACAGTGGAGTCGTGCGATATGACGTCAAAGGATTGCGGGGTGCTAGCCAATACCACACGACCGTTTTATCAGGTACTCGATAACTTTGTGACCACACAACTGAAACTTCATTGGTATGTGTGTTTGCGAACTTGCGCTTGCCAGTTGCCCGCAACGTGACCGTGAAATCTGGTACGTGTTTCCTCTACACGTTCCCAAAGACCAGACAAGCTGTGTTTAAGAGCGGGCCGTCGTCATATGGCAGATAGCATAGCTGTGGGGAGGGGGCGGGCCGGCCGACGAGGGAGCAAACATTTTTGAACACAGCCAAATAAATCTTTCTGAAGAGAAACACCTAGAGAACGCACGACTCCTTATTGAATTACACGTCAAACATTGTACAGTTTTACTGTTGAAAATGCAGTTTTCGCTATATGCATGTGCATGCTGACTTTTTTCACGACTTCCAGGTTCGTAATGCCCCTGTACGGTTCTCTGCCGTTGCTGTACACTTCGCAGCAGAATATGGCGAACGCCCACACGTCTGATTTGTTCGAATATCGCCGTCTCAAGAGCACTTCCGGCGCCAGCCACTTGATCGGCACCTGAGCTCAGTGGAACATGCACGTGAACAGATGAACAGATTGCTTTCCAAGTAAACTGCGAAACCGTTACTGCTAATACTACCACTGAAGTTGTGTTCAAATGTCAATTATGTGGTGCGCAAGTCTCCCGCTGAACTTTGCCTGTTATCGCACAACACGTGACCTCAACTTCTAGTGGTTCTGGTTTTCTGAGTGCTGCCAGTGCTTTCACCATGATGTTCTGTTTGTCCTTGGTCTGCATGGCCGCCGCCAACACGGTCAGTCCAAAGTCGCTGATCTTTATCGTGTCGTCGGCGGTCATGAGACAGTTGCGTGCGGCCAGGTCACGATGCACGTAGTTCTTGTGCTCGAGGTACTGCATGCCGGTGGCGACGTGCACCACGAATTGCTCGCGTTGCTCGAGTGAGAACGAGCGTTGCTTGCTGCGCAGCGCCGCCAACAGCGAGCCGCCCGTCATCAGCTCCATCACGATCATGATCGGCTCCTCGTTTGCTGCCACGCCGTACACCTGGCCGAGAACACAAAGAAAATCATCCGACAACGAAATTCCGGAATTTTCTGATTTGCTTTGTTAGCTGTGTGCCTACCAGTGTCCAAGTCGAGTGGCTGACCAGAAAATTTCCAAAGAACATAACGAGTTTGACTGACGGTGACAATGTGTGGATGTTGCAGCTGACGCATCAGCCGTGCCTCAGCGATGAACGCTTGGCGGTCTGATTTCTTAATGATCCTCTGCATGCTCATCTGTTTCACGGCCACCGCGATTGTTGAGTACTTTGACTGACGCAGTGTGCCGCTGTGCACCTGCACAAAAGCGCCAGTGCCGCTTGTTTTGGTGTTGTCGAACTCGAAAAGTATAGGCAATCAGCTGATTCGTTGGTGGTCACGTGCGTGCATGCTTTCTGTGCAGTGTCGTCTGTCGGAGTCTGTCGTTCTGCACAGAAAGCATGCATCACGTGACCACCAACCAATCAGCTGATTGCCTATAATTTAGAGTTGGGCGACTGTAGTGCCCCTCTGTCAATGATCACCTTTATCTGCAGTTTACTACTGTAGCACCGTGAACATAAAGTCACATATTTGCTTCACCAAAACTCAACCGCAAGCACTCCGTGTGAACAGACCTCTCCATAAGCGCCGTTGCCAATGCGCTGCTTCAGCTCGATGTCTTCGTGCAGCAACTGCCATTTGCGGCGTCTCACAGGCGTCTTGATCAGAGCGCCTTGTTGCGTCACCGGGTGGTTGTAATCAATGTGCCATTTTATCAACGCTGGTATTGTCTCAAAACAGTGCGACACTGCGAGATGCCACCAGCCTGTGAATGTGTGCGCGATGCTAAACTGCTAAAACTGCACACCTATGAAGTAATTAACTAATATCATTCTTATTAAACGTTTGCACGCACAGATAGAGAAAATGTTTCGTGGCTGCGCGGCAATTTAAAATCAGCAAAACTTAACGTATTCTGACAGCAGATTTCTACAAGAAATTGGGAAAAAACTAATCAGAGTCTTTTCTCATTATTTATTTATTTTATGTCGTATTCGAACTGCGTTCGGGCACGAAACAACTTTTCAGCTGTGTGGCTTTTCCACACATCATTCAACATTACTCCGCCTCCTTCGCACAAAAAGATAATACCACATTCGGTCTCATGACTCATGATGCCAATTCCGTACGGTTTATTCATATTCTTAAATGTACATGTACGGTGGATGTGGTCCTCTTCCTCTTCGAGAGAAAACATGCGAAAACCATTTTGATCCATTTTTTACCTCAAAAAACAGAACGAAATGAAGTCGGTGTCAAACCGTTTGTGGTGCGCTGGAGAAGCACGTGACGCGGCTCCGCATGCCACATGACTGAGATTGCAATTCGCTTCTGCCGTTTGATTTCCGTCGTTCGCACCAAAAAGTCGCCATCGTTTTTCAGCATCAGTTCTGCGACGTTGCAAAACGAATGTGTTTGTCTTCACGAAGTGAATGTACAAGTTTCAGCGATTGCAGCCGTGGTGCGGCGCAGGCTGTGTTCAGCGTTACAGACCGATTTCATCTCTCGGCAGGAGTCCATGGTAGTATGTTTCGCTGCCAAGCTGCGCAGCGACCAGATGCAGATCAAAGGACGCCAGCGACTGTGTCGACATGGTCATTCCGGTCAGCCCTTTGTCCAACGCAATCGGCTTCGACAACGCCGATGCAGTGACCGACTCGGCAGACTTGCTCGCAAACAGTTCGACAGACTGCGGCGATTCTGGCGATAGTGCCGTTGCTGGAAACTCGCGAAGGTTTGCTAACGCAGCGAATTGGGCGTCAGTCAAAAAACGTTTTTTTTTTTTCAAAACAACTTACCCATTGTTTCTGATGAGTCAGTCTTATCATGCTGTGTTTTTTCAGTGCCTGATGGCATTTTCTGGTTTCTGTCGGAATTTTTTCGTGAAGATCCTGATTGCTTGTTGCTGGCTGATGAATCGTCCTTTGGTTCATATTTTGTTTTTTTGTCTAAAGTACATTGTAATTATATATTTTTATGCAAAATCACTGATGAAATTTGACATTATCACGATAAACTAACCACGTTTTGGTGTTGAAGAGGTCTGCGAGCTGGGACGTACTTTTTGACGACTTTTTTCGTTTGTTTTTGATTTTTTCATTGCTTTATTGCTTGTCGTACCTGATGAGTTCTCAGTCGTAATGCTGATGCTCAAAAACGTAAAAGAAATGTTAAAATAAAATAAAAGTTCAAGGTACCTGACGCAGTTATCTGCGAGGCAACATTCACTGATTTTGGTCGATGCAGTGTACTTCGGATTTGACTTCGTGTGCTTGTTGATATGGTACTACTTGTTTTAGAAGATGCATCATCTGCATCATCATCTTCTTCTTCTGGTCTTTTTGGTTGTTTTGGTTTTGGTCTTGGTTTTGGTTTTGATTTTTGTTGTCGCTGCTGTTTGGTTTCTGCGGGTCTTTGACTCTTTTTGCTCCGGTGCTTATTAGTTGATCTTGATTTCTTCGACTTCGATCTAATCGCCTGAAAAGAACTGAATCAGACAGTGGGTTTCATGCGTTCCTGAGTTGGTTTGTCGCCACAATGACTTGAACACTGTTTTGTGGTTCGTCGTTTGCGCTTGGTGATCAAAGACCGGTCACGACAAGTCGCATAGCGTCTCAAAAGTGATGCTTGCGTTCGTGGTGTCAGTCTGCCGCAATGCACAAAGCAAAACACCGACAGTGCTAGACGATCCCGAACGGGTCTGCTACACTCTACTACAGTGTAAAACGGTTACTACAACGTGTTTAGAACACGTGAGCAGGATTTGGCGACGTTTTTAGTGGCCCGCATTTGTTCAGTACCTGATGTTATTGTACTAAACAAGTGAAATGTGTACCGGTAATAGTAAACGGGTGAACCTGTTTGGTTTTATTTGAAAACGCGGAGAACAACGATGATCGTTTTTTGACGACGATTGGGGACGCTGGTAATGGAGAACTTCTGTCTTCTGTGCACACCGCCGACAGAGTACGCGAACAATTTTGTTCAGCTTCATCTTTGTTGGACGTGATCGACTTTTGTATTGACGGCCGTTGTCTGATGACTTTCGTGTTGCCTGCGGGCTGCGTCGTTTTCTGTTCTTTTGACATGAACATAATGTTGTAGTGGAGTGGGTGGTTGATTTGGTGGAATGAAAAGCCGAGGGTGAGGGATGATGATTGTTTTGAGTTGACTTGGATGTCACCGAATTAGTTAGTGAAAGTAAGAATTATTATGTCGATCTATGAATGCAAAAGAAATACAATGAAAGGTGTCTTGCCTTTCGACTTTTAATGCGACCACTGACTGACCAGTGTTGCGTAAACGTCGGGCACCACCCGGGTTGCGATTGCTCCACGTCCCGTAACAGACTTTTCTACTTTTCTTAAAAATCGGACCAATTGCCCCACCAAACCAATTTCTGCACTGAAGGTCGTACGATAACACATCACATCACATACACGCTTCATAAAAACAGCCAATTAAAATACTGTTTTATGCCATGATCAAGATTTTTTAAGTTTGAAAATATGATAACAAATGCTATGTGTTGACTACAATTCTCGTCATGTTTTTTTGGTAAAATATGATTAGGGTCAGTTCAAAAAATTAGTAGCTACTGCTCCGATTGCACCTTGAAGCGGATAAAAAATCACTTAGTACACTTCCGGGATTAGTTCACAAAAATTATATGTTTTTGCTCATCCCCTTCCGGTGCTCGCGGAGCATTTTCGTTTCCTCTTTTTGCTGTTCGTCATTTCGGCCTCAATTCGACGTATGGTGGACTCGATTTTTACAAAGTCAGGTCGTTCGCTTGGATCTGTCGACCAACAGGCGTTCATCAGCTGCGCCATCTTCTCTGGTATCACTTTCGGCGGTTGCATACGATAGCCTTCGTTCTTCACTTTCTCCTGCACCTCCACCGTTGTCAGGCCCGGGTAGGGCTCGTCGCCTTCGCTGCAAGAACAAACGCAGCAAGTGGATATTGATGAAAGAGTAAGATTGCAATTGTATCTCAACGACTGGCACAGTCGACAGGAGCACCTGAAGATTTCCCAGATGGTGATTCCGTACGACCAAACGTCCGTCTTGTACGTGTAGACACGGTCGGTCAAGGTCTCGATGGCGAGCCACTTGATTGGCACCTTCTCATGTTTGCCGAGCACGTGGGCGCCACCGACCTTGGTCAATCCAAAGTCACTGATCTTGACGAGGTCGTCTGCTGTTATGAGGTAGTTGCGCGCGGCAATGTCTCGGTGGATGCACTCGTTGCTGTGCAGGTACTTCAGTCCGCTGGCTGCGTCTAGACAGAAGCCGGTGAGGCGTCGCTGCGATAGGCGACCTGGATGACGCAGGTACTGCAGTGTATTATCAGTGACGGAAGACGAACCGCAACGAACCGGCCCTCAGCTGCAGGAATTTGTCCAACGATCCGCAAACAACGAACTCCATGACGAGCATCATCGGCGGTTTCTCAGCGGCCACTCCAAAGAACTTGACAACATTACGATGGTCGAGCTTTGCTTGCACACGCGCCTCACGCATCATCACTTCAATCTCGGCCTTTGACAGCTCGGTGGGCGAGTGACTTCGCTTCACGGCCACCTGCGTTTTGTGGCCGTGCTGATTCAGCTGTGCCAGCCACACCTACACACAAATGCAAGTCAGTGTTCTCTGAATGTCCCAAAGTGTAACAACGCCAATCGGCAGATGGCGACCTCTCCGAACGCTCCTTCGCCCAGTTTCTTTTGCAGTGTCAGTTGGTCATGTCGTATCTCCCAGTACTGTCGTTGGATTGCGTTCAGCAGCACTGCGCCATTCTTGCCGAGCGGCTCTGCGTGACGCACGTACCACGCGATCAAATCAACCGCTGTGTCAAACTCCTTATCAGCGACATACACGTGTCCAGTGTGCGGCACTGTCTTGATCTGCAGATGGCGTACCTGAAAATCCCCAATCACTGTTAAAAACGAACGTTTCGCTTTGGAACGGAACATTTTACTGAACAAATTTATGTGAGTAAAATGGTCAGTTTCAACGTTCTCAATGATGTTTGCAAAAAACGTCAACAAAACATTACCGTTTTCTCCCACATCACCGAAATCAAGTCCGCCGCAACATCGTCGATTTTCGTCCGCCTAACCAAAAAGTCACCGTCGTTGTGCAACATTTTGTTGGTGTCGGTTTTTGGAAGCAACCTAAAACGACAAACGAAATTGAAGATCCGTTTAATTAGTGAAAGGCATTTACACTGGAGCCCGTTTACAATTTTTACACTGAGAAAGAAAACAATTAACCCATGATACCACTCCTGGTACTCGATTTTTCGCTTTTTTGACCTCGACGTTGTTGTCAGGGTTTCGACGCTCTTGTGCCGTTTGCTGACGGCGGATCGGCATCGATTGCGCCTCATGGCTTTTCGATCTTGCGGATACGTTTTTGCAGCTTTGGAATAGGCCATGATGATGATAATGATGACGTTCTTGTTATGTTTGCGCTGGAACTGGAAGAAGCTATGAAAAAAAAACAGTGAAAAAAGAATGATGGTTAGCCTTGAAAAATCAGAATATTTATCGTTTTCTTCGCTCCGGCTCCATGAGCTCTTGGTTACTACGCCAAGTTACCGAAACAAACTTTGAAGAGCCAAGAGCAGCAATTCCTTAGCTTCCTCTTATTCTACAGTGCACCGCCACACCCCCATCTCGACCTGTTGCCGATTTGTCGTCTTGAAGAAGCGCGGCGTTGTCCATCAACAACAACGTGAAGCAGTACGTTTTCTTTCTAAAGTATTCAAGAAACTACACTACTATGGAACTGGAACATAGAAAAATAATTTGGAACGAGAAACTCGACCTGGTTTTGAATTAGGGTTGTTAAACAAAACTCAAAATCAAAAAAAAACTTGCTATAAAAATTCGACTTTTTTTAATTCGAATTTTTGTTTTCTGATATGTTCTGAAAACCTTATTTTTGGCACAATTTTTGGAAAGTTCAACAAAAATTTACTTTGACATTATCTTGTAAAACCGTCAGCAGTCGTTTTTGGACTGTTTTACCGATTGATTTTAAGCGTGAACAACTTTTGAAATGAAGTTTTTCAGCGTCGCAAAGCTTGGCTTGAGAATTCCGATGCAGCCAAGGTGACATTTCGTCTCACATTGTGAATTCTGAGCATCCGAGCTGCACCGTCTGCAAGCGCTACTCTGTTTAGTTGCTGTTTTGTGTCTTCGTCGTGTCATGGCGTCGTCATCATAATTTATCGAATTTCAAGCAGATAACCTGCGTTTTAGATTTAGATTGAGGTTAATTAGAGGCGTTTGCACTGTCAAAACGCAAGATATTGCATGATATTGGTTTGGAAAAGGGGTAGATGAGGTCACCAAAACAAAACCTGGAAAGTTTCGCCATTCGGGAGTCATTCGGGAGGCGCTTGCACAGCACATACAATGTGGTTCTTCGGACTTCCTGATTGATTTTGGCACAACTTTGATTTTCAAAATTTTCGAAGATTAACATTCCTATTTTGGATCCACAAGCTAAAAAATTGCGTTAGAGAGATCATTTTCATAAACTTTTGACAATTTTATAGGTTAAAATAATCTTATTTAGTTTTGAAAGGGCAAAATTTGAACTGAAAGGGCAAAACAAGATTCCATCGAATGCACCTTTTTTGTCGACCATCATCAGATTTTCTTCCGGCATTTTGAAAAAAAAATTACTTATAACGAACTGGATAATTTGGGCCATTAGCTGATTGGCTCGTGCGTGTTCTGTCTGATCAGGTTCAAACGCGGGGAGCCGTTCAAATTGCTTTAAGATAGGCTTTTTGAGTCGACCGACCCGGCCTCCACACCTCTAGGCACAATTTCAAAAAAGTTTTCAAATTCAGTCAAATTTAAGACCAATCGAACCGCCTTGATGCCCTGAGTTCGAAAATCATATTTTTATCTTAATCCAAGCTTTCTTTATGCTTCAAAATTGAGAAAAACCTAATTTTCGACCCCCTTGTAGTAAAACTGCTCTAGCTCGCTTCTGCTTGAAGCTATTAACAAAAATCAAACACCAATCAATTCCCCTTGTGTTTGCGCACATTTTTCGCTGTTATACTATAGGTTGAAAATGTTTTTTCATGCTTTGTATTTTTAAAAAACTGCAGAGGTTGGTGGTTTTTCACGTTTTTCGGTACTTTAGAAACGTTTGTGGGGTATAGTTTCTAGGTAATTCTGAAAGATCTGCGAAAAATGTATATACATGTAAAATTTCAGCTTCATAAAGCGTCGCCGGGACTCACACGATACAAAACAAAATGGCTTGTCGCATGCGTTTTTGGTCAATATGCCGCATGCAGGGTGTTTCCTCCCACCCCCAAATTTTTTGGGGCCACCTCAGGTGCTGCAACCGTGACTAAAGATGGGTTTTCGGGTACGCTGAGTTCAAAAATCTTATTTAGAATTTTGCCCGACGTTTCTACTGTGCCCTAAACGCGTATGCCATGGGGATCAGGAGGGAAATTTCCTTAAAAATTAAATTTAAATAAAAAGCGCGTCACAAGACACCTGAAATCCTGTTACAATTACAAATCAAGGTCGCTGAGTCTGCATATAATGTTTATTTTGCTATACGGATTACTCCGCACCCTAAAAACGGCCTCTATGGGGACGGAAAGGGAAAAAACTGGAAAAAATCGGAAACTAATCAAAAAATATATGAAAACTGTGCCGTAAATACAAATCGAGGTTGCTGAGTCTGAATATGATGTTTATTTTGTTATACGGATTACTCCGCACCCTAAAAGCAGCTTCTATGGGGACAGAAAAGGAAAAAAATTAAAAAAATCGGAAACTAGTCAAAAAAATTTGAAACTGTGCCGTAAATACAAACCGAAGTCGCTGAGTTCGAATATAATGTTTATTTTGCCATATGAATTATTTCGCACCCTAAAAACGGCCTCTATTGGGACGAAAAGGGAAAAATTAAAAAATAATCGAAACTAGTTAAAAAATCTGAAAACTATGCCACAAACACAAACCGAGATCGCTGAGTTTGAATATGATGTTTTTATTTTGCCTTACGGTTTACTACGCACCCTAAAAACAGCTTCTATAGGGACGAAAAGCGAGAAATCTGAAGAAAATCGGAAACTAGTCAAAAGAATCCGTATAGCAAAATATACATCATATTCGGACTCAGCGACATCGATTCAGATTTTTTTGGCTAGTTTCCGGATTTTTTTCAATTTTCTTCATTTTCATCCCTGTAAAAACTATTTTTAGGGTGCGGAGCAATCCGCATGGCAAAATGAACAGCATATTCGGACTGAGCGACCTTGATTTCTATTTATGGCACAGTTTTCAGATTTTTTGACTAGTTTCCGATTTTTTCCAGATTTCTCCTTTTTCGTCCCTATAGAGACCGTTTTTAGGGTGCGGGGTAATCCGTATGGCCAAATAAGCATTATATTCGGACTGAGCGACCTTGATTTTTATTTATGGCACAGTTTTCAGATTTTTTGACTAGTTTTCAATTTTCTCCAGATTTTTCTCTTTTCGTCCCTATAAAAACTGTTTTTAGGGTGTGTAGTAATTCGTATAGCAAAATAAACATTATATTCGGACTCAGCGGCCTCAATTTGTATTTACGGCATAGTTTGCAGATTTTTTGACTAGTTTCCGATTTTTTATTTTTTCCCTTCTGTCCCCATAGAAGCTGCTTTTAGGGTGCGGAGTAATCCTTATAGCAATATAAACATCATATTCAGACTCAGCAACCTCGATTTGCATTTACGGCACAGTTTTCATATATTTCTTGACTAGTTTCCGATTTTTTCAAATTTTTCCCTTTCCGTCCCCATAGAGGCCGTTTTTAGGGTGCGGAGTAATCCGTATAACAAAATAAACATCATATTCAGACTCAGCAATCTCGATTTGTATTTACGGCACAGTTTTCATATATTTTTTGATTAGTTTCCGATTTTTTCCAGTTTTTTCCCTTTCCGTCCCCATAGAGGCCGTTTTTAGGGTGCGGAGTAATCCGTATAGCAAAATAAACATTATATGCAGACTCAGCGACCTCGATTTGTAATTGTAACAGGATTTCAGGTGTCTTGTGACGCGCTTTTTATTTAAATTTAATTTTTAAGGAAATTTCCCTCCTGATCCCCATGGCATACGCGTTTAGGGCACAGTAGAAACGTCGGGCAAAATTCTAAATAAGATTTTTGAACTCAGCGTACCCGAAAACCCATTTTTAGTCACGGTTGCAGCACCTGAGGTGGCCCCAAAAAATTTGGGGGTGGGAGGAAACACCCTGCATGCGGCATATTGACCAAAAACGCATGCGACAAGCCATTTTGTTTTGTATCGTGTGAGTCCCGGCGACGCTTTATGAAGCTGAAATTTTACATGTATATACATTTTTCGCAGATCTTTCAGAATTACCTAGAAACTATACCCCACAAACGTTTCTAAAGTACCGAAAAACGTGAAAAACCACCAACCTCTGCAGTTTTTTAAAAATACAAAGCATGAAAAAACATTTTCAACCTATAGTATAACAGCGAAAAATGTGCGCAAATACAAGGGAAATTGATTCGTGTTTGATTTTTGTTAATAGCTTCAAGCAGAAGCGAGCTAGAGCAGTTTTACTACAAGGGGGTCGAAAATTAGGTTTTTTCCAATTTTGAAACATAAAAAAGCTTGGATTAAGATAAAAATATGATTTTCGAACTCAGGGCATCAAGGCGGTTCGATTGGTCTCAAATTTAACTGAATTTGAAAACTTTTTTGAAATTGTGCCTAGAGGATCCCCTCAAATTAACCAATCAACCGCTTGACGTTCGAAAATCATATTTTTATCTTAATCCAAGCTTTCTTTATGCTTCAAATTGGGAAAAACCTAATTTTCGACCCCCTTGTAGTAAAACTGCTCTAGCTCGCTTCTGCTTGAAGCTATTAACAAAAATCAAACACCAATCAATTCCCCTTGTGTTTGCGCACATTTTTCGCTGTTATACTATAGGTTGAAAATGTTTTTTCATGCTTTGTATTTTTAAAAAACTGCAGAGGTTGGTGGTTTTTCACGTTTTTCGGTACTTTAGAAACGTTTGTGGGGTATAGTTTCTAGGTAATTCTGAAAGATCTGCGAAAAATGTATATACATGTAAAATTTCAGCTTCATAAAGCGTCGCCGGGACTCACACGATACAAAACAAAATGGCTTGTCGCATGCGTTTTTGGTCAATATGCCGCATGCAGGGTGTTTCCTCCCACCCCCAAATTTTTTGGGGCCACCTCAGGTGCTGCAACCGTGACTAAAAATGGGTTTTCGGGTACGCTGAGTTCAAAAATCTTATTTAGAATTTTGCCCGACGTTTCTACTGTGCCCTAAACGCGTATGCCATGGGGATCAGGAGGGAAATTTCCTTAAAAATTAAATTTAAATAAAAAGCGCGTCACAAGACACCTGAAATCCTGTTACAATTACAAATCAAGGTCGCTGAGTCTGCATATAATGTTTATTTTGCTATACGGATTACTCCGCACCCTAAAAACGGCCTCTATGGGGACGGAAAGGGAAAAACTGGAAAAAATCGGAAACTAATCAAAAAATATATGAAAACTGTGCCGTAAATACAAATCGAGGTTGCTGAGTCTGAATATGATGTTTATTTTGTTATACGGATTACTCCGCACCCTAAAAGCAGCTTCTATGGGGACAGAAAAGGAAAAAAAGTTAAAAAAATCGGAAATTAGTCAAAAAAATTGAAACTGTGCCGTAAATACAAACCGAAGTCGCTGAGTTCGAATATAATGTTTATTTTGCCATATGAATTATTTCGCACCCTAAAAACGGCCTCTATTGGGACGAAAAGGGAAAAATTAAAAAATAATCGAAACTAGTTAAAAAATCTGAAAACTATGCCACAAACACAAACCGAGATCGCTGAGTTTGAATATGATGTTTTTATTTTGCCTTACGGTTTACTACGCACCCTAAAAACAGCTTCTATAGGGACGAAAAGCGAGAAATCTGAAGAAAATCGGAAACTAGTCAAAAGAATCCGTATAGCAAAATATACATCATATTCGGACTCAGCGACATCGATTCAGATTTTTTTGGCTAGTTTCCGGATTTTTTTCAATTTTCTTCATTTTCATCCCTGTAAAAACTATTTTTAGGGTGCGGAGCAATCCGCATGGCAAAATGAACAGCATATTCGGACTGAGCGACCTTGATTTCTATTTATGGCACAGTTTTCAGATTTTTTGACTAGTTTCCGATTTTTTCCAGATTTCTCTTTTTTCGTCCCTATAGAGACCGTTTTTAGGGTGCGGGGTAATCCGTATGGCCAAATAAGCATTATATTCGGACTGAGCGACCTTGATTTTTATTTATGGCACAGTTTTCAGATTTTTTGACTAGTTTTCGATTTTCTCCGGATTTCTCCCTTTTCGTCCCTATAAAAACTGTTTTTAGGGTGTGTAGTAATCCGTATAGCAAAATAAACATTATATTCGGACTCAGCGACCTCAATTTGTATTTACGGCATAGTTTCCAGATTTTTTTGACTAGTTTCCGATTTTTTAATTTTTTCCCCTTCTGTCCCCATAGAAGCTGCTTTTAGGGTGCGGAGTAATCCGTATAGCAATATAAACATCATATTCAGACTCAGCAACCTCGATTTGCATTTACGGCACAGTTTTCATATATTTCTTGACTAGTTTCCGATTTTTTCAAATTTTTTCCTTTCCGTCCCCATAGAGGCCGTTTTTAGGGTGCGGAGTAATCCGTATAACAAAATAAACATCATATTCAGACTCAGCAATCTCGATTTGTATTTACGGCACAGTTTTCATATATTTTTTGATTAGTTTCCGATTTTTTTCCAGTTTTTTCCCTTTCCGTCCCCATAGAGGCCGTTTTTAGGGTGCGGAGTAATCCGTATAGCAAAATAAACATTATATGCAGACTCAGCGACCTCGATTTGTAATTGTAACAGGATTTCAGGTGTCTTGTGACGCGCTTTTTATTTAAATTTAATTTTTAAGGAAATTTCCCTCCTGATCCCCATGGCATACGCGTTTAGGGCACAGTAGAAACGTCGGGCAAAATTCTAAATAAGATTTTTGAACTCAGCGTACCCGAAAACCCATTTTTAGTCACGGTTGCAGCACCTGAGGTGGCCCCAAAAAATTTGGGGGGTGGGAGGAAACACCCTGCATGCGGCATATTGACCAAAAACGCATGCGACAAGCCATTTTGTTTTGTATCGTGTGAGTCCCGGCGACGCTTTATGAAGCTGAAATTTTACATGTATATACATTTTTCGCAGATCTTTCAGAATTACCTAGAAACTATACCCCACAAACGTTTCTAAAGTACCGAAAAACGTGAAAAACCACCAACCTCTGCAGTTTTTTAAAAATACAAAGCATGAAAAAACATTTTCAACCTATAGTATAACAGCGAAAAATGTGCGCAAATACAAGGGGAATTGATTGGTGTTTGATTTTTGTTAATAGCTTCAAGCAGAAGCGAGCTAGAGCAGTTTTACTACAAGGGGGTCGAAAATTAGGTTTTTCCCAATTTTGAAGCATAAAGAAAGCTTGGATTAAGATAAAAATATGATTTTCGAACTCAGGGCATCAAGGCGGTTCGATTGGTCTTAAATTTGACTGAATTTGAAAACTTTTTTGAAATTGTGCCTAAGGAGGGTCGGTATTGTGAAAAAGCCTATCTTAAACAATTCACCCCTTATAACTGCTCTAGCTCTCTGCTTGAAGCTATAACAAAAACAAACACCAATCTCCCTGTTTGCCACTTTTTCGCTGTTAACTATAGGTTGAAAATTTTTTTCATCTTTGTATTAAAAAACTGCAGAGGTTGGTGGTTTTTCACGTTTTTCGGTACTTTAGAAAGTTTGTGGGGAAGTTTCTAGTAATTCTGAAAGATCTGCGAAAAATGTATATACAGTAAAATTTCAGCTTCATAAAGCGTCGCCGGGACTTACACGATACAAAACAAAATGGCCTGTCGCATGCGTTTTTGGTCAATATGCCGCATGCAGGGTGTTTCCTCCCACCCCCAAATTTTTTGGGGCCACCTCAGGTGCTGCAACCGTGACTAAAAATGGGTTTTCGGGTACGCTGAGTTCAAAAATCTTATTTAGAATTTTGCCCGACGTTTCTACTGTGCCCTAAACGCGTATGCCATGGGGATCAGGAGGAAATTTTCCTTAACAAAATAAATTTAAATAAAAAGTGCGTCACAAGACACCTGAAATCCTGTTACAATTACAAATCGAGGTCGCTGAGTCTGCATATAATGTTTATTTTGCTATACGGATTACTCCGCACCCTAAAAACGGCCTCTATGGGGACGGAAAGGGAAAAAACTGGAAAAAATCGGAAACTAATCAAAAAATATATGAAAACTGTGCCGTAAATACAAATCGAGATTGCTGAGTCTGAATATGATGTTTATTTTGTTATACGGATTACTCCGCACCCTAAAAACGGCCTCTATGGGGACGGAAAGGGAAAAATTTGAAAAAATCGGAAACTAGTCAAGAAATATATGAAAACTGTGCCGTAAATGCAAATCGAGGTTGCTGAGTCTGAATATGATGTTTATATTGCTATACGGATTACTCCGCACCCTAAAAGCAGCTTCTATGGGGACAGAAGGGGAAAAAAAATAAAAAATCGGAAACTGGTCAAAAAAATCTGGAAACTATGCCGTAAATACAAATTGAGGTCGCTGAGTCCGAATATAATGTTTATTTTGCTATACGGATTACTACACACCCTAAAAACAGTTTTTATAGGGACGAAAAGGGAGAAATCCGGAGAAAATCGAAAACTAGTCAAAAAATCTGAAAACTGTGCCATAAATAAAAATCAAGGTCGCTCAGTCCGAATATAATGCTTATTTGGCTATACGGATTACCCCGCACCCTAAAAACGGTCTCTATAGGGACGAAAAAGGAGAAATCTGGAAAAAATCGGAAACTAGTCAAAAAATCTGAAAACTGTGCCATAAATAGAAATCAAGGTCGCTCAGTCCGAATATGCTGTTCATTTTGCCATGCGGATTGCTCCGCACCCTAAAAATAGTTTTTACAGGGATGAAAATGAAGAAAATTGAAAAAAATCCGGAAACTAGCCAAAAAAATCTGAATCGATGTCGCTGAGTCCGAATATGATGTATATTTTGCTATACGGATTCTTTTGACTAGTTTCCGATTTTCTTCTAGGGTGTACGGAAAATTTTTGGGGGGTCTCCGCCAGACAAAATTTCATGGGGGGTGTGGGGGGGTGTCGGCCAAATTTTCGAGGGGGGGTCCGATGGGAGGGGTGCCCGGTTTTAGGGGGTGGCACGGCCCCCCCCCCCCCCCCCCCACCCGACGGCTCTGGTGCTCTGGGGGTGTACCTAGAGATGAAGGGTCAAAAAAATTTTTTTTTAAATTTAAAAAAAAGTAAAAAAAAAAAGCATTTTTATAAAAATTTTGAAATTTTTCTTTAATGTGCCCTGAAAATGCCGTTTTTGGCATAATTTTCGAAAGTTCAACAAAAATTTTCTTTGACTTTGTCACTTAGTCTTCAACGCTGCAGGTGGTATTCTGGATTGATTTATCGACCGTTTTCAGCCTTGGTGAGTGATGATCGACTCGCGCATTGAGTACTTGAGCGTCGCAAAGGCTAGTTCAACAAATTCCGATGTCGCTAAGGTGAGATAGAAGCAGAGAACTCACATTTACGCATCGTTTTTCAGGATCTCGAAAGGTCGAAATTGCACTGTCTGCCACTGCAAGCGTAACTTCGTTGGTTGCTCGTTGCTGTTTCGCCTCGTGTCGTCAGCATGATCACACCGGTTTGTTGTGGAACTTGTTTCCATGTTATTTGAGGTGAATTGAGAGGCAAAACACGAGACGTGATGTCGTCGGTGGGAAAATGGGGTCGCCGAAACCAAGTCTGAAATTTTCACCCTCCTCCCATATGAGTGGGGGTCATATGGTAAGTCGGTGGCTCCTCAGATGGTGATATTCGGACTCCCTGAAAAATTCTGAACAACTTTCATTTAAAAAAAATTAAAAAAAATTTTTTTTTTTAAATAGAAAAAAAATAGAAATTTTTTTTTTCTTGACATCTCTAGGTGTACCCCCCCACCCCCCCCCTCGCCCACGGTACTGGTCATGTGGGGGTGCCGAAAATTTTTTTACTGGGGTGTCAGTCATGTGGTACAGTGACACGGGGCCATGGGGGTGCACTATATTGTAAAAAAATTCTCCCCCCCCCCACGTGTTCGGTTCGGTACTGAGGCGAATTTTTAGTCTAAACTACCGTAACCCAAAAAAGTCCATTTCAAATTTCTTTTTAATTTAAAAATTTTAAACAACGCTTTTGTAACAAAAGCAGTGATTTGGGTTTGTCAGTTAACAACAAAGAAAAACGTCAGGAACGACATCGGGCGTCCTGATCGCACTTCATGTTTTTTGCAGCGACACCGACGCCGTTAGATTTACTTGGCTGCACTGAAAATACTGAAGCAACAACTGCTAACTGCAAAAAAGATCTCGACAAAGAAAATTGACGAATCAGACACAGCACAAGGCAACGCATTGAATGATGCCCTCACACATCTTTCTTTGGCTTTTGTTTCTTTCGTTTGACTTGACCTCTTGGTGGCAATGACAAGAACAAGTCGGAATTTGAATCCTAATAAATTACAAACTCAACCTTTCTTCAACATTTTTCGTTTCAAGCTACAACACAACAACTTTAGGTCAGATCAGTGGTTGACATTGCACCAAGTGTTTCCTTCAAATAACACAAGCATGAAGAATTTTATTCAACAATTTAATCACAGCCACATATGAAAAGACATCAAAACCAAAGCCAATAGAAATGCGAGAAAATCGGCAACCCGTTCAGCTGCATGTCTTCTTCATTGTATCTTGTTGAAATAGCAAACTAATCAGCACGAAAAATAACAAGAACAACAGCTACAGCTTGTTGCCTGACAAAATAGATGAGATCACGCAAGAAAAACGCAACGCTTCATTATGTTATGCACCTGCCCCGTATCAGCATTGCTCATTGCTCATGATCCACTGACGCGCGTGAAAACGTGTTGAAAAGATTTAAAAACAGTTACGAATTTGAGTCTTCCGTGTCCGTCTGCCTTGCCACCTCGAAAGCAATGGAAGCAGCAAACGTCACATCAACATCACTTCGCAAAGGCGGTACGGCCACCGACATTTCTGAAAAAATGAACCACTCAGCTTAACGCAACAACAGTTTGCGGAACAAAACAGATTTCACTATCCTGTCCAGTGGTGGCCAACTGTCCTGGGTGTCTTTCTTCACAAGATCGTCAAGCTCCCGATAGGAACATGGTTCGATTCGTATCCCGATCTGCAAAAACAAGAGTCAGGAACTTTAGCTATCCCGCACGTTAATTTACCCATCACTGAATTGGTGTGAAGCACAGCCAATCAGCGAGTTTTTCAAAAGACGACAAAAGACAAAAGCACAGCACACAAACCCAAACTCTTAATCAACTCAGCCTCGCCTCACATTCGGAAAGACAGATGAAAAAATCAGAATAATAAAGAATGAATTGTTCAAAAGCCAAATTAATTGTGGAAACCATGATAACAGTAAGATACCCGCAGAAGTTCACTTTGCCACGAGTCACGCAGGGCACGAGCGCACGACATCACTTTATTTCTGCAATCTGCAGCAAATAATTTCAAACGCTTCCCTACTTTCTGCTTTCCAGAACTGAAGAGACGACAATGACGTCGGCCCACAACAACAATCAGATTTATTCAGCCAGTTAATCAGTCGGATTGTTGTTTTGGTTTGGTGACCAGAGTGAAAGAACATTTTATATTTCTTTCTTTGGTTTGGTTGATTGGTCTGGTCTAGGGTTGTTAAAAAAACAAATCTCGCATGAACAGCACTGTGGCGTCACGAGCACCTGTTCTGTCTCGTTGTTTGCCATTGTTCACCTGTTCACGTTCACCCATTGAGTCACGGTCCATCTTCTCATCATGCGTCCTTCGCTGATCGGCCACCTCATCATGATCGAAATCTTTCAGTTTCGTCTTCGTCACACGCCTAGTTGTTCTAGGGGGGGGGGGCTGGGGGGCCACCGCACGCCCCCCCCTCAAATTTTCGAATCTATCTCTATCAGACAAGTTTATTCGGATCAGCTGTTAAAATTTTCTCAGCCAGTTATCTATCTAAAAAATTTCGTCTTCGAAAACATAAAATGAGTCAATTTTTGACGTTTCGGAACAGGAACGGAAAAGAACAAGTCGGCGTTTTTTGCAGGAACAACCCCTCAGCTCTGGAACAATTACAGTACCGAAGGCGAAAGCAAATTTTCGAGGGGGGGGGTGCCGAAAATTTTTCAGTGGGGGAGTGTCAGTCATGGTACAGTGACACCCCCCCAGGCGTGGGCCATGGGGGGGTGCACTAAATTTTGCTGCAAAATCTTTGAAATTATAACGAAGAATGTCAAGTTATCATATATTTAGCTTATATTATGGACTTTAAAGACAAAAAATCATGATTTTTGAGCAAAAATTCATGATTTTTGGGTGGTCCGAGAAAATTTTTGGGGGGTCACTGTTGCTTAGGTCCATCTAGGGGTGGGGGGGTGGGGGGGTGTCTAGCAAATTTCGAGGGGGGTGTGGATGGTCTAGTGTCAGGTTTTGGGGGGTGGGTGTCGCGTGACCCCCCCCCACCCCCCACGCGGAGGTCTCGGGTGCTCTGGGGGGGTGTACCCCCCTCCACCCACCCCCCCTCGTCTTCGGTACTGATTACAATTATGGTCGCACCCGCACGTGCCACCGACTTGCCGTCCCACGTTTATCGGCGGCTCAGCCCCGCTTCACAAACCTTCATCGTTCGAACGTTTGAGCTTCACCTCACCCTGATACGGCAGATCTAAAAAACATGAATTCAGCAAAATCGAGCAAAACATTGTGGAACGATTGTGAACGTCGCGTCCATGGCGTAGCGGTAGAACTTCGGCCTACAGTTCTGTAGGTACCCGGTTCGAACCTCGCTGTGGACAAGACATACTCGTGGAAAATTAGAGTGACCAACAAACATCTGATGGTCTATTCCCTCCTGAGCCGAGGGTAAAATTGGGCTCGGGGCAGTAATTGCCCGTCTCCGCCGGAGTTTGGTACCTTCGGGTTTCCGGAACCGGCGCGCGTATAATTAAAATAAAAAAAAACGAAAAACATAAAAACAGCACTGTCCGTGGCGTTGCTTGCGACGCGATGTTGAACGTTGACCAGATCAGGAAAGGATAGGTCGCATTCGCATCGCAGTCATTTAGCCTGCCTTGATCAACGTATCACTGTATTCATTTCGCGATGACGACGGCGTTCACAGCGATTCAGTTTTTGGTCACTTTAGCTCAGTTTCACCATAAACTTTCCTGCCTGCAATAAATAATCAAAACTAATCTCATCTCAGCCCTTAATTTTGCTGGTGATAAATGGTTTGAAAAAATTGCTGTTCGATTCTAATCCACTATCACAGCGGTCTATCTAAAAACTGAATCTGCAAAAAACGGAAAATGTGAATATCAATGAGTTTTTTGTCTCGTTTCTGTTGATTTTGTTTTGTTTGTTCTTTTATTGTAGTTGTTATGGTACATCTGTCTAATGTTCAGGTGTGCGGTGCGTGCGGGCACTGCACGCAGCCAACGGTACGGTACGTGCGATGCGATGATCATGATCCCGTTTAGACTATTAGGATACCGGAATTTTTATTTTTATTTTTTTTCAGAACAAGAACGACGGCGAGGTCGGCCGGCGACGGTGACAGTGACAAATAAAATAATTAGCCTTAAATGTAATTGTAAATTAAATTTTGGCTATGAAAACTGCTTTTCTCTATTTTTAAATTCACACAAAATGTCTGTAAACAGCTCTAAAATGCAGAAAAATGAAAGCAGCTCAAAACTAAAAAAATTTCGGGATTTTCACTTTTTTTCGAATTCTTGTTCCGCGTTCCGCCGACCAAGGACCAGTACCGTGGGCGGGGGGGGGGGGTGGGGGTAGGGTTAGGGGAAAAAAAAAATCCGGATTTTTTTTTTAAATTAAAAAAAAAATTTTTTTTTTTTAAAAAAAAATTTTTTTTACAAGTTAGGTTTGTTCGAAGCGTCTCGTCGAGCTGAGTTCATCTAGACTATTTTCAGAACGATCCGGAAAACTATAAGAGCGAAAATCGTGTTTTATTGAAATTATGTCCATTTCATAGAGGGAAAGTTGCATTTTCAACAGTGAAACAGGACAATTTTCGACGTGTACTTGAATATTGAACCGTTCTTAGTTGTTCCTCTTTAGAAAATTACCAAAATTTGACTGTGTTCAAAAATTCCTGTTTGCTGTAGCTAAGTCGGCAACCCCTGTCGACCCGGTCGCCCCCCCCCAAGACACTTACTTTCAGGTTCAACCAGCTATGCTATCTGCCACATGGCGAGAGCCCACTCTTCAAATCATCGTATCGAAAACACGTACCATGATTTCGCGATCACGTTGCGGGCAACTGACAGACGCAAGTTTAACACGTTAGTTTAGCTCAGCACGCAAGTTTTAACATGTGGCCATGTTATCGGGTATCTGAAAAACGGTCGTGTGATGTGGTATTAACCAACATCTCCGCTCCAATTGTTTAACAATATATCGCACAACTCCATTGTAGACCTATAACATACGCCAATCAACAAAATATCATGTTCATCTCATGGCCTACCGACTGAAAAAACATGTTCTAAGTTGCAAGAAAACGATTTCTGAAACGATATTTCAATTCAGTTAAGTCATTTCAACGCTAAAAATTGACTCTAGAAGTCATCCAAATCGAAAAACATGGAGTACGTCGGTCAAAATGACCAAATAATGACATGTTCCTAAGCACACAAAGAAGTTGGGAAGAAAATTTGGTTTGAACTTTCAAAAAATTATGCCATAAATCGAATTTTCAGAGCAAAGTAGAAGAAAAATTTTTCAAATTTTTTTTTTAAGTTTGAAAAAAAAAATCCAAATTTTTTTTTTTAAAAAAAAACGAAAAAAAAAATAAAAAAAAATTTTTTTTTTCAAAGCCCCTAACCCTAGGTGGGGGGGTACACCCCCCCCCCAGAGCACCCGAGACCGTCGGGTGGGGGGGTGGGGGGGGCACCGTGCCACCCCCCCCAAAACCCGGGCACCCCCCCCCCCATCGTAACCCCCCCTCGAAAATTTGGCCGACACCCGGCCCCCACCCCCCCATGATATTTTGTCTGGCGGACACCCCCCCCCCAAATTTTCTGCACACCCTAAAATTTTTTTCGAAAATCATGATTTTTTGTCTATAAAGTCCATCCATAATATAAGCTGAATATATGATAACTTGACCATCTTCATTGTAATTTCAACGATTTTGCAGCAAAATTTAGCGTTTTTCCTTCAAAATTTAGCGAAAAATTATCATGGGGGGGGGTGGGGGGGGTGGACCCCCCCCACAGAAAATTTTGAAAAAATGCACCCCCCCCATGGGACCCCCCTGGGGGGGGTCCCACGTTACCATAGGTTGGACCCCCCCCTCACTTTTTGGTCGGCACCCCCCCCCACGGTACCATACCCCCCCCCCTCGAAATTTTTTTTTGGACCCACGGTACTGCCAAGGACTGACTAGAGGGTTTGGTTTGTTAAACAAAAATCGAAATAAACAATGCAGGTTTTTTTTAATTCGAAAACTTTTCCTCTAATATGCTCTGAAAACTTCAATTTTGGCACAATTTTTCGAAAGTTCAACAAAAATTTTCTTTGATATTACCTCGTAAAACTGTCAGAACTAGAAGTCGATTTTGGACTGTTTTACCGACTGGCGACTGATTTTACCTTCGACAACATCTGCATTCTGCAATGAAGTTTTTGAGCGTCCCAAAGCTTACAGGTGACGATTCGCCTCGCAGGGAGCGTCCGAGCTGCTCCGTTTGGAAGAGCTACGTTGTCTGGTTGCTGCTTCGTGTCGTGTCGTCGCGACATCATCAAAAGAATTGATCGAATTTCAAGGCGGTATGTTTGTCTTAACTTCGCTTCAGCATTAGCTGGGATTTGGGAACAATTAGTGACGTTTTGGGAGTCAAAACACAAGAAGAGGCATGGTAACGGTTTGGAAATTGGAAAAAGGAAAGGGTAATTGAGGTCACCAAAACAAAAACTGCAAAGTTCCGCCATACGGGAGTCATTCCGGAGGCGCTTGCATATCATACGTGGTTCTTCGAACTCCCTGATTGATTTAGCACAACTTTGATTTTTGATTTTTTTTTTAAATTAAAACAAAAATGACGATTTTTTAACAACCCTACCAAAGACCAACCAAACCCTGTTTTACATTTTTTTAATTTTTTTTTGTTTTATTATTATTATATTATTATCCCTGATTTGAAATTGCATTTTGCAGACTTCAGTTCAGAGTTTTCAGACGCTCCGGCTCCCCACCCTTACGCTACTAACAAAACAAACAAGTACTGCTGAAACAAATCAGCTTCGGTGCTCATGGCGACTGCAGCATTACTGGAAATTGGAGTCACGGTAATTAATACGCTGATTGTTTGTTTCTTACATGTTGATTCGATTGTGATTGGCAATTTAATTTGATCAATCAATTATATCGTCGTGTTCATGGCATAAAGCATTGTCATTTTGTCATTTTCAAGATTTCAAATGCAATGAAGAATAACGGCTTTTTGAAAATTGTTCTCTTTCGCAAACATCTGAGCACATTCTCAATTTTTAATTTTATTCCAAACTTCGAAATTAACGGCTTTGGCATTTGTCATCCTTTTGTGGACAAGCAAAAACAATCGATTTGTGAATTTTTGTATTTATCATTTTTCAAGCATATGGCGCACTGAAACCCGACTCAGTTCAAAAGTAATAACAAAATTGAATGACATTTGTGCTTTTGTGCTGCATGAACACGACTACTGTACATGCGTGATTGTTATGCAGAATGTGGCTGGTCCGCCGGGTTTCGCAGCCACCGACAGCAACGCGCCCGGCACGAAGACTGTCGAAGAAGACGATCCGTACATCAGGCTGCGCGTATTTTTATTAGTATTTGCAGCACTACTCTCAACAAATGTAGAGAGATAAAAATCGAAAATCGTCGGTTGCAATTCTACTTCAGTTCCAAATGTTTGTTTGATGTTGCAGATGTTGGAAAATCAATTGGAGCATTTGTCGGTGCGCGAGACATACATCAAGGAAGAAACGAGAAGCCTCGAAAAAGAGTTGCTTCATGCACAGGAAGAAGTAGGCGAATTTATGTTGTTGTTATTGAACATACGACACAACATAACAGTCGAAGTCAAACAACTTTTCGTTTTTTTTGTTTTCAGCAAAATGAAACTTCTGTTTTTTCAGGTGAAACGAATCCAGTCCGTTCCACTGGTTATTGGTCAATTCCTGGAGGCGATTGATCAGAATAATGGCATTGTCGGCTCCACTACGGGTGACCATTCGTTCACAAACTTTTCCTTAGTCAGGTCGGTGTGGGAGACGGTTGCTCAGGGCACGGTTCGTTTCAATGTGTTCAGGCTCGAACTACTACGTGCGCATTCTGTCAACGTTGGATCGCGAATTGTTGAAGCCAGGCAGCAGCGTTGCGCTGCACAAATACAGCAATGCGCTCGTGGACATTCTGCCGCCGGAAGCAGACAGCAGCATTGCAATGCTACGACCCGGTCAGTGAACAAAGCACGCTGCAAATGAGACGCAAACTGTTGCTTTTCGGTGTCCCCCTCCACTAAGTTGCCATGCTTTGCAACATTGGTGTTGGTTGGTGTGCACGTTTGCTGGGCACCGGCAGCAGCAGGCGGCAGCCGCGCAAGCTCGAAAGGGCTGCGTTGCTGACGGCGATGAAAAATTACCGAAATATCCACCAACAGGGTGGACTAGAAAAAACAGCCGAATTTCAAATTGCTCAATCTCGCGTCTGGTTTGAGGTGGTATGGGTCTGAAATTTTGAAATTTTACAGAACTAGCGATTTTATTGCAATTTATGGCGTTTTTCATTGAAACCCCCCGTAACCGATTTGCATTCAGTGGACCCCCTAGCAGGTGACCGAAGGGGGGCCTTACTTACCCCACTTCCAAAAAAATTGTGGCGCCCCCTTGCTCCCCCAACTGAAAATGTCTGTCATCTTCTCTTCAGTACTGATCGAGCCCCGTCGAGGGGTGTATTGTATAGACAAGCACTTAATGTCTGGCACCCCCCCCCCCTATGGGTAGTGGTCGTGGTACCACCCTGCCTAAAAAATGTCTGTCATCTTTGGTATTGCACTGGGCCCGCGCGACCAGCAAAACATCCTGACAAGCACACCCATGTTCTGCTACCAGTTTCATGAAACTTGAAAATAACCCGCTTACATACAACACACAGCGGTGCCTCTCAGTTGCCAAGTGGTAAGGTTGGTTTCAAAGCTTATCTTGCGAGCCATTTCAGATGAGAAGCCAGATGTGTCGTACGCAGACATCGGTGGGCTCGATCAGCAAAAACAGGAGGTAACTCTGAGTTGCTTATGTTGTTCACGTTTTTGCCGACCAGATTGCAACATGGTGCTGGGACGACTAACCAGGCGCATGTGATTGTACGACACTGATGCTAGCAAACCACCTGTGTACAGTCTCGGTCCACGAGGTTTTTATGCATTGTCACCTTTACAGATCAAATTAGTGCTCTGTTTTTTGTTGTTGAATCAATGTGTTCTGTTTGCTTTGGCTACACAGTTTTTTGGTTTTCTGTTCAAGCTTCTCGTCGCTGCGAGGCTCGCAGATTTTGGACTCGGTTTGTTAAAAAGGCTCAGCTTAGTGAATTTTAACAGGCTGCAAACGAAGGTCGAACAAGCCAAATCTTAGCCTATAAACAGCAAACAAGTGTTATTTGAAAAGGTGACAAAGCATAAAATATACAGTGTGGTCGCAATTGTTGCAGGTCACCGTTGTGCTGTTACCCTTGAAAGATTGCTTGCTTTGCCTGACAGATGCGTGAGGCCGTGGAGCTGCCGTTGACACACTCCGAGCTGTACGCACAGATTGGCATTGATCCGCCACGTGGTGTGCTCATGTACGGACCACCAGGCTGCGGCAAAACCATGCTCGCCAAAGCAGTCGCACATCATACAACCGGTATGCTGGCGTCGATTCGTTGTTGATTGCACACTGTGTTGTTTCAGTCGATCAGTTGCAGTGTGCGACCATTTTGAAATGCCTTGCAGCATCAGGCATGAAATTGACTTCTTTTCTATTTCTGTAAACGCACTTGAGTCACAAAAGCAGCCAGCCGTTTGCAGCGACTTTCATCCGGGTAGTCGGCAGTGAGTTTGTGCAGAAATACTTGGGCGAGGGGCCTCGCATGGTGCGTGACGTGTTCCGTTTGGCAAAGGAGAACTCGCCAGCCGTCATCTTCATCGATGAGATTGACGCGATCGCAACGAAACGCTTCGACGCGCAGACCGGCGCAGACCGTGAAGTACTGGCGTTGTTGCGCTTTGGTTTTTTCTCGTTGATTCCGGTATCATTTGTATTTGTCATTTTTGACTCACATACTGAGTGGGCAGCAATGTTTTGCAGGTGCAACGCATTCTCCTCGAGTTGCTCAACCAGATGGACGGATTCGAGCAGAGCACCAACGTCAAAGTCAGTGACCATACCATATTTGTTGTTCGCATTTGGCAATCGATTTGAAATGAGTCTGTGCTATGATTTTGCAGACGACTATTTCTTTATGCCTTCTGTTTTGTTGAGTGACAGACACCCTGTATTTTGCAACACTTTCTCAGGTGATCATGGCGACCAACCGTCATGACACGCTCGATCCAGCGCTGCTGCGTCCCGGGCGTCTCGATCGCAAAATCGAATTTCCGATGCCCGACCGGCGACAGAAGCGACTGATCTTTTCGACGATCACGGCCAAGATGAATCTGTCGGACGAGGTGTGTTCTGCCGATGCAGCGTCACAGCAAGTGCCTTCATGCAACTAGAAGCGCTGGCGTCATTTCTCAAGCGGCGTCATGTCACTTCACATGGAGCAAAAACACTGCAGCTGCACGTGTTTAAAGCCTGCCGCCTACGCTTCAGCGCGCCAGTGCATGAATGGACCTTTAGTCAACCTTTACAACTGGGCGAATTTGGCTCGCTGAATTCATCATGAAACTGAAACTTGAATAATTAGGTTTCTTCTCTTTTCTTCTTTTTTCGTGAAGAATTTTTTAGGGACTTTGTCTCAGATTCGTAAACAGGAAATTCGTTTTATGCCTGATGCGGCAATTCAAAACTGTTTGAGTAACTCTTGTGTTGTATTTCAGAGACTCCGATCACTTCAGCAGTTTTAAAATGTCGCGTCGAGCATGAGGCTGATTGCCTGTGTTCTCGTGCATTTCAGTTGCAACGCTCAGGCATGACAAGCTCATGAGTTCGTACGCTTTGTGACGCAATGTTTCTCGCGTGTGTTTGGCAGGTTGAAATGGAAGATTACGTGGCACGGCCGGACAAGATCAGTGGCGCAGACATCAACTCGATCTGCCAGGAAGCCGGCATGCACGCCGTCAGAGAGAATCGTTATGTCGTGTTGCCAAAGGACTTTGACAAGGCGTACAAGGCTGTGATCCGCAAGGACGAACATGCATTCGAGTTCTACAAGTGATCAACACTATCG
>JASANC010005858.1:0-47030 GCA_030248135.1 Theristus sp. LFF4_11 | reverse complement strand
ACTCTGTAGATTCAACAGACGATAATTTACTGTCCATTGTGGTAATGGTCTCCATCTCCAGTAGGGGTGGTAAAAAACGGTTTTTTTCAAATCCATGTATATAAAACGGTTTTTTATACCGCGTCCGGTTCTTTATACCCGGTTTTTTTACCGACCCAGTATCTGAAGAATCCTGTGATTGCGACAATTTCTGGTACTCTGATTTTACGCAAACCGCTGAATAATGAGTAAAAGACCACAATTCTAGCCAGAAACTGTATGTGTTTCAATGGAAACGTATTCCAATCTTGATTTTATTTGAATCGGTGGCGCTTACAGAGAATGCAGCATCAGAAAAATTATCAGATGCGAGTTTAAAACAAAAAAAGCTAACGCAAAACAGATTGACATGTGCAACAGCAAGGAATGTGATACATGCAAATCAATTGAACTGACATGATCGAGAGATATGTAACTGCACAACAATTTTACCGCATTTCTAAACACAAAAGATCACCGAAATCACGAACCCGCACAGACGAAAGAAGTGAACCAAGAACAAAATTGAAAGAGCAAAAAATCAGATGGAGATTCGGGTCACTATCACCAGTACAACAGCACGAAGACATCACCAACAAAACTTTGAGCACTTTCCGAGTTCAAAGACACAAAATTTCAAGAAATTTGATTGAATAAATATCGCGGCGTTTCTCCTTTATTGTTGAAAATTTAACCGAATTCTGAAAAATAACCAAATCTTTGCTGTATTAGTTTCTTCACTTTGTCAACAAAAGAACTAGCATAAAAAGCGCAAGCGGCAGATTTAAAGCGGAAAAAGCGTGAAACTGTTAAACAACGAAACACAACATTGCCATGTAGACCAAACTTGAACAGATAAACAAAGAACAAAGCTGGAAAATAAAGCGAACGCCGACCAGAGCCAGCCCATTGGCGGTCGACCGAGATGGGACATGGAAGGAGAGGCACGGGTCTCAGGTGCTTTATTTATACCAAGAGCGTGAATTGTGTTCTCCAGAACATCAAGTTATGAAGTGGCGAAAATGAAAATTGAAATGGATATGCGGAATACAGTGCATTTTGAGTGATTTCAAAAATTGAAATTTGGGTCCTTCGGCGGTATAAAAAACCGGAAAAAAACCAAAATTTACGCGGTAAAATATCGGTAATTTATTTTGGCCATTTTTTGGCGCCGGTATAAAAAACCGTTTTTTATACCGTTTTTTATACCGAAAAAAAACCGTTTTTTATACCGACCCACCCCTAATCTCCAGTGCACGTGATTGTACAGGAACAGGATGGGCAAAAAACCACCGGATTTCAAATTGCTGGTCTTTCAAATTTCAAAGATCTCGCGTCTGGTTTGAGGTATGAGGCTGAAATTTCGATGTATTGCAGAACTTGCATTTTTTCCAATAATTTTAAAATACTTTCTTCTCAATCTGTTGATGTTTTTTGACATTTAAAAATGAAAATTGTGAAAATTGACTTATCATCATTCTGTATAAATGTTCACATAATCATGCAAATTTTTTTCTAGAAGGCCTGCACTTCTTCCACTTGTTTAAAAAAATCACCGACGTTAGCAGGCCCATTCCTCAAACCAGACGCGAGATAGAGCAGCTTGAAATTCGGTAGTTTTTTTTGCTTACCCTGTACGTGGTCAATTTGTTATTTTAAAGTTCTTCATCGATTGTGGTATCTATGGAATGGACATGGTGTCGTTCAATGATGTCACGTTGCGTCACGATGGAACAAATCAACAAGCGAACGGGCATGTATTATTAATTTTTAGGTTCTGCGACTCTGCGTTTGCAGACGTAGAAAGGAAACTAGCTTCAATCTTTATGTGGCCATTTACACAAAGTTGGCTAAGTGACCCGGGCCTATTTAGGGGACTCGAATCACTGTACCAATTTTAAATTCCCGCTTTATGCATGATACTGTTTTCCTATCTATGGGAGCATTGAGTCTCGGAACCAGAATAAAGATAATAGTCACGTTTGACTCGCGTCGTTTCCATTCCGACTGTACACCGTGGTAATAGTGTTGCAGAGAAGTGAAGGCGTCAACATGCGCCGTTGAGTTTGACGCTGAGCACACGAGCATTGTTCGCAGTGAACATGCACACGGTACTGTCTTGATGCAGCCTGTTGCAAACTTGCAGTCGACTTTCATCTGCATCGTCTGTTACGCAGCACTTTTCAGACAGGCAGTCCGGTGTGCCCCAAATCAAAAATCCCGGTCTGCGTTTCATCTGGAACGATGAATTGGAGCGGCATCGGAGACGCAACGAGACGATTACAGTGGTCGAGTCGCAAGGCAAGACCGTTGTCTCTTTCGACCGTTCATTGAAATGAAATCAGCGTGCGCTTTTTTTATTTTCGAGCGCGCACAGCATGTCACCGACGAGTGCAATGACGTTGGGCAGCACATGGACACGCTTTTGAAATACATCAATGCTGCGCACAACAGCCAACCCACTGTGAACACCACGCTGTGAGTTTTATGTGTGTTTGTTTTAGAACATTTTATTTCCGTGCATAAAGTTAGTATCCGTTGCACACAATACTATCATTGTAGTGTCATTATCTTCAAGAACAAACGGCCAATTTCACTGTTTCCAGAGCATCTCCCGATTCAGCACAGTCAATCCATTCAGAAGCCAGTGACGATGTTGATGAGCCAACGGTGATGCAGTTATCGCAGACGCTACAGCGCACTCGTGGTTAGCGATCGGAGTGATGCTTTGTTGGAGGAAGCGTGGATCACGCACGAACACAAACTTTCAGACAACATTGCTTCAAGCTCTGAGTCAGCGGTTGAATGCGACAGTGAACGGCTGCATGATGTGCTTGCGTTCATCGGTGACGACGACGAGCACGCTGAGCAAGTTGTGCACAACACTGTTGACTCGTCCGTCGACGATGACGAAACGGTGCGTTGCGCATGCTAGCTGCTGAATTCGTGTGCTTTCATTCAACTGAAATTGAGCATGTTTTGCAGACTGCGCTCGATCACGCCGAGATGTCGATGTGCGTTGATGCGCTCAGTGGACAGACAGACGACTCCGCAGAAAGGTTCGTTGTGTGCCGGTGATGCTGTGTGGTGCGCAACGCACACTTGCTGCACCGTGGCACAGATTGCCGTCAGGGCTGTGCACCACGGTTGCACGGCTGATGCTGTGTCGTGCGCAACGCACACTTGCTGCACCGTGGCACAGATTGCCGTCAGGGCTGTGCACCACGGTTGCACGGCTGATGCTGTGTGGTGCGCAACGCACACTTGCTGCACCCCAGATTGCCGTCAGGGCTGTGCACCACGGTTGCACGGCTGATGCTGTGTGGTGCGCAACGCACACTGCGATTGCCGTCAGGGCTGTGCACCACGGTTGCACGGCTGATGCTGTGTCGTGCGCAACGCACACTTGCTGCACCGTGGCACAGATTGCCGTCAGGGCTGTGCACCACGGTTGCACGGCTGATGCTGTGTGGTGCGCAACGCACACTTGCTGCACCGTGGCACAGATTGCCGTCAGGGCTGTGCACCATCACGCGATGCTGTGTGGTGCGCAACGCACACTTGCTGCACCGGCTGATGCCTTGCACGGCTGTGCGTGCGCAACGCACACTTGCTGCACCGTGGCACAGATTGCCGTCAGGGCTGTGCACCACGGTTGCACGGCTGATGCTGTGTCGTGCGCAACGCACACTTGCTGCACCGTGGCACAGATTGCCGTCAGGGCTGTGCACCACGGTTGCACGGCTGATGCTGTGTGGTGCGCAACGCACACTTGCTGCACCGTGGCACAGATTGCCGTCAGGGCTGTGCACCACGGTTGCACGGCTGATGCTCTGCCGCTCACCAGATACCGTGCGCTTCGTAACGTCAGCGAAAATTGCCTATGCAGAGCGCACAACTGTGATGCGAGATCTCGTTTGGCAGCGAGTCAAGTGGACGGTGCTGGTGAACACGGGCACTGCGACGCGCACGGCCATTCGAGTGACAGTGGCAGCTCGCACGGAGACAATTTGCTGGTGCTGTCGGACGATGAGCAAGTGCACATGAATGATGCCATTGGTGACCGTGGGATGCACGTGCACAGTGACGCCACGCAACAACAGTCGCATCAGCTGCCTGTTGATCCGACTGAAGAAACGTGCAGCGCCGCTGAGCAAAAGCCAGTTGCGTCGTACAAGCTCAGTGTTTCGATGTCATTAGCGAGCACGCAAGCGCCGAAACGAGATGACGTCACAGCTTGGTTGGTGCAAAATCGTGGTGACGAAAAACGAACGTTAGCAAAAAGACCATCAAGATGTTCGTTGGACGCAACGGAGGCGGTGACTGAGTCGATTGATAGCGATGTTGACGAAGGTGTGCACCGTATGCTACGAACATGCTCGTGGTTGTGTGTGTGCTTACAATGTTCACATGGTGTCTGCAGCGTGCAATTGCACAATCGCAGTGCGTGTGCCTGGCTCAAGCAAACGCAACGACCGTCGTTGGTCACAGTTGCACAATGCACAGCGTGCCAGTGCCAGTGTTCAGTCACAACAACAGCAAACTGATGACAGATTGGTGGACTGGGCGAACGCAACGTCTGTCGTACGAGACGCCGCCGGTGTCTGCGAAACGCGCAACGTGCATTTGATGGCTATGGAGCTACATGTGCAGGTGAATGCTGATGTGTGTGAATCACTGTGAATCCAATCGAAATCAAACACTGAATCCAATCCGAAACAAAGACTGAATCCGATCAAGACTGAATGCACTGCAAATCAAACACTGTGATTGGAATGCAAATCAAAGAATGTGTTACTGCAGTTTTGCATTGCTCCAACGTTGCATTCGTGCACGCAGACACGTGGCGCGCTGGTGCCGGATGCGCGCACGGACGCCATCGCAGCAGCGTTCTACGTGGTGGGCGACATGGCCGTCAGCTCTGCGCACTGGCTCACTGGCTGCGTCTGCGTGCGCACAGCCGTCGACGGCAGCACCGCAAATCCATTCAACAAGCAATTCTCTGAATTCAGCATTGTGCCAAATGAACTGAAACTCATTGACGCTATTGTGGACGCTGTGAAACGGTGTGTTCTGTTTAGCATTGTTGTTCGTTGCTGTCGTTGGTCATGTTAATGGTTGGTCAAAAATGATCATTCCATATCAATGCGGAGCGAACATATTCTATGGCCTTCAACTTCAGCACTGATCCAGACATGTTTGTCGGGTTTGACATTCAACGATACTCGTGGGGCTATCTGCTGGAGCGTGGTAGATGCCATAACATGCAGCTGTGTCGTAGTTTGTCGCGGGTGCCAGGTTGGTTGGCTGTTGTCAGCCACTTTTTTAGCTATTTAGCCAGCATGTTCCATACAAGTCCAACACCACTCCACTGGAATGCAGGTGACAAATCAAGGAACAATCGTTACGAGCTAGCAGACAACCGATGGTCCCTGTGCGATGTTGTGCTGGCCGGCAGGGTGTTGCTGAATCTGTGGCGCATTCTGCGTCACGAGCTCACTCTGACGTCATACACGTTCGAGGCGGTCGTGCACGCTGTGCTCAATGTCAGGGTGCCTTCGTACACACATCGCACGCTCACACACTGCTGGATGCACGGCAAACAACGGTGACTGCACAACTGTCTTGCAAACCAATTGTCTCAGTTTTGAATGTTCTGGCATCACATCACATCCAGCTTTTTCAAACAGCCAGTTTGATGTTCAGTTGAGTTTTGTTGCACTGAACTGCATGGACATAATGTACAAAACAACAGCGTTGCAAACAGTGGTTGGCCGAGTTTGCGGCGTTGCCGTGCACCCACCTAGTGGTTTGCTGTTTTCTGTGCGCAGCTGCCGTGTGTTGCGCCATTACCGTTTCCGTGCGCTTGGTCAGCTGCTTGTCGTCGCTCAACTCGACCTCGTCAATCGAACCGCTGAATTGGCGAAACTGTTTGGCATACAGTTCTACGATGTGCTGTCGCGTGGCACGCAGGTGTGGTGACAAGCACACAGACACAGACACAGCTCACTGGTGGCCTTTATGTGCTTGGCTGCTGTGCTTTCAGTTTCGCGTCGAGTCGATGTTGCTGAGGTTGACGCGAGCGCAAGGCTTTGTCGCCGCCTCGCCCAGTCCGCGGCAACGCAGACAGTAAACCAGTGTTTCCATGGGTTCTGTTTTGTTTTGAGACCGCCGCCGCCGCATCGCTTTCAACGTTCATGTTCGATGAAACTTGCTCACTTTACTTACTGTTTGCAACAAACATGCTTTTGTTTGACTGACAGCATGGCAGCGGCCGAGTGCATCCCACTAAACTTGGAGCCCGAGTCGCGTTTCTACACGGAGCCGGTGCTGGTGCTTGACTTTCAGTCGCTCTATCCGTCCATGATCATTGCGTACAACTACTGCTACTCAACTTGTCTCGGCAAACTTGCCAACTGGCAACAGTCGGTCTCTCAGTTGATTGACTTCTCGATTTTTCAATTTGCAGATAAACTATGAGTTTTGAGGACTTGCCACATTGTAATCGATATAATATGTCGACTCTAACTTGTTGTATGGACGTGGTAATGGTGTTGATTGGTTGCGAGCGCAGCATTCCGGACGTGCCGCTCGGCTGTGTGCCGTATCGCGTGCGCGCAGAGACACTGGCGTCCGTGGGTGTGCACAACGTGCATGTGAGTCCGTGCGGCTGTGCGTTCGTGCGTGCGACCGTGCGCACCGGTGTGCTGCCGACGATGTTGCACGAAATACTGAACACACGCGTCATGGTGAAACAGTGCATCAACGTCTACAAACACGACCAGGTGCAGCCACGGTGGCAGTGTTCACCAGCACACGCATTCGTGCGCGATGCCCCGTTTCGGATACGTTTGTCCGCTTTCAGACGCTCACTCGTCTGTTGAACGCCCGTCAACTGGGACTGAAACTGATCGCGAATGTCACCTACGGCTACACATCTGCCAGTTTCAGTGGGCGTATGCCGTGCGTTGAAGTGCGCTCAGTTTTGCATGGAACACTGTTTGTTCGCATCATTCACAGACCGTTCATCACAGGTTGCAGACAGCATTGTGCACAAAGGCAGGGAGACGCTGCAGCGTGCGATTCAGCTCGTTGAAAGCACCGACCGATGGGGCGCTCGTGTCGTGTACGGCGACACTGACAGGTGAGGCGTTTTCAAACAAAGTGTCTGTTGCGGTTGCAATAAATTGTCTTCAGAGCGAGCATGAACGACCGTCTTAGAACGTCCGAAACTTGTGCAACCAGTCTTGCATAGCCGCAAACCCTGGCGGCACTGTTGACTGACACTCGTTCGCACATGTTACCCCACAACTCTGCATTGCTCGTTGTATTCACAGCAACCGATGTTCTCTGTCTCCGTCCACCGCATTCAGCTGTGTTCATGTTGCAGCATGTTCGTTCATCTGCCCGGACGCACAAAAGCGCAAGCATTCCAAATTGGCCACGAAATCGCTGCCGCCGTCACCGCCAGCAACCCGAAGCCGGTGAAATTGAAGTTCGAAAAAGTGTGTGTCTGTCACGACAGTTGGATGCACGAAATGAACAACGGACATAACTGCGATCACCAAAGCCGAATCAACCAATCCGTTTGCGACACAGGTGTTCTATCCGTGCGTGCTGCAAAGCAAGAAACGCTACGTTGGCTACGCCTATGAGAACGTGCACCAGAGCGAGCCGCTGTTTGACGCAAAGGGCATCGAAACAGTGCGAAGAGACTCGTGCCCGGCCGTTGCAAAGGTAAACAGACCGGTTGTGTCTTCATGGTGGTCAGAAAAAAAATGAAAGTGTGCGACGCAGGTGCTGGAGCAGTTCCTGCGGGTGTTGTTCACGGATCACGGCGACTTGACGGCGGCAAAGCAGTACGTGGTGGAGCAGCTGACGACGCTCGCACGCACTGCCGTGTCCGTTCGTGAGTTTGTGTTCGCTCGCGAATACCGAGGCCGTGCCGGCTATCGGAATCTGGCGAACGCGCCTGCGCTCAAGATCGCACGGTCGGTGTTCTTTGTGCGACAGTTTGTTACTGTCTGTTGCAGACTTTTTGACACGTTGTTGCTTTGTGATTCGATGCTCATAACAGGTTGCCAGAGAGCCCAATGCAAACTAGAATCCAGTGTCAACCCCGTGCGACCACGGACAACACTGTGTGACCATAATTCTAAACTGTCTATGAGTTTGTACGTTGCCATTTCTACCAGCGAGCTGATGGCTGTGGACGCGCGTGCCGAGCCGCTGCTGAAGGAGCGTGTGCCGTACGTGCTCGTGCACGGCCCGCCCGAGGCAACGCTGCTCTCGTGTGTGCGACGGCCGCTGCAAGTGCTGGCACAGCGGGGCACACTGCCCTTGAACACGGCCTACTACATCCAGCGGCAACTGATACCGGCGCTGAATCGAGTGCTGCTCCTGATGGGCGAGGACGCACGCAGCTGGCTCGCACAGGTCTTCACGGCCGCTTTCACAGTTTTCGTTCCCAAAACCGTCTGTCCGCATTTTGGGTGATCGTCACTAATATTGGCCATTGGCCCAAATCCGAGCCGGTCTCTCATATCACTAGGGTTGGCATGGTAAAAATACCGGTTTTTTACCGGTAAAAAAACACGTATTTATACGCGTTTTTTTACCAGGGCAAAAATTGGTGCTTTGAAAAAAACGGGAAAAATACCGTTTCTGTATTTTTCCGGTTTTTTTCGTATTTTTCCGGTTTTTTTCAATTTCGGACCCTGAGTTTTTATATCATTTTTGATGAGAAAATGATAAAATCTGTGACCAAGAAAAATATGATGACGAAATTGACACTGATGTTTTGAAAGAACTGTTAAGCGAGGTGCAAGAATCGACTGGAGCTGCCGAGCTGAGCTGAAAATTTCAAAAATTCCAAATGTCGCTCAAAATTGTCTTTCTAATTCTAAATTCTAAATCTAAATTCGGTTTAATTGCGTTATTGCAGCAAATTGTGTTCGTCTATTGTGACCAAAGACTGTCCGGTTAAAACGCTGTGGTTTTTCCTGTGTAATTGGTGGAATATTAACGATTGAGCAAAAGATAATGTTCGATTTATTGCTGACCTTTTGGGTTTTCAAGCCCAAAAATATTTTATTTTCTTCGTTGGTGCACGATATTTTGAACAAAGCATTCTGAAAGCTGTTTTCACAAATCCTGGTTCAAGTTTAAAGTCGGCTGCGAAAAATATGGGGGTTTTGCAACTTTTTGGCTTTCGTTTTTTTCCGGTAAAATTACCGTAATTTTACCGGTAAAAATACAGGTTTTTTTACCACGATTTGAAAAAAACGGTATTTTGCCAACTCTACATATCACTCAGACTCACTCAGGCTCTGGTGTCAATTTGACTGGTGTCAATTGTTCTTGCAAAAACGAAGAGTCCGATTGGGTCTGACTATTATCAAAGTTTTAGATTCTGCGACTCAGTGCGTTTGCAGACGTAACAAGGAAACTTTGTGGCAAAACGTAACAAAAAGTTGTGGCATTTCAAAATAGCCTCAGTGATCCGGTCCCATTTAGGGGACACGGATCACGTTACGAATTTTGAATGTCATGCATGAAACTGTTCACCTATCTGTGCGCGCATCGAGTCTCGGAACCAAAATAAAAGCTTCTACAGTGCCCACCAAGCGGTGTTGTGTGTGTGGCTGTCCGTCATGTTCAATCGTTCAGAGCCGCCGTTACGAGCGTGACGCGCTCAGTGGCCAACCGGGTGCCGCTGACGCTCCAGCTCAACGATCAACACTGACGCAGTACCTGGCCACCGTCGAATGTTTGTCGTGTGCTGCTGTGATTGACTGCGCTGGCGCCAGTGACTTTCGACGGCGTCTGTGCGACTGCTGTGCTGACGACAAGCAGAGAACAATGCTGCTGGCTGGACAAAGGCTGGCCGCTGTGCAACGGCGTTGTGATGCGCTCATAAAAGTACACGGTGTTACAGAGAAGTAGGGGGTGTTGCGTGCGTACACGGTATTCCGTTATAGGTTTTTTGCAACACCCTGTATATTATTGACGGTCGATTAGATGTTTTTGATAGAGCAACCGCTTGATTGGGTGTGTTGTAGTGTTATCATTGATCAATTCATATGCTTGTTGCCATTTGTCACGGTTTGATTGGATGCCATTCGCTTGAGTTTTGTTTCAGGTGTGTCGTGCGTGCACTGGCTGTTCATCAGTGCGCAACATTGAAGACATCGCGTGTCAGTCCGTCGACTGCCCCGTCCGCTTTCGCCATGAGCAATTCGCTGATGAACGACGCTTTGCGCTGCAACTGTACAGACATGCTAGCAACTGCAACTGAACTCATTATTGTACAGGCTGTTTCAGTGTGCTCATGTTGGTTCGTTCATTATCTTGTTGTGTTGTTTTCAGAGAACTTTCACGCTGTGATATTATGTGATACCACTGTTTCATGCTTTTCATTTCACAAGGCGGGTATGACGCTATAAAGCAATCAGCAAATTCTGCAGTCGTTAGTCATTTAATTTCTAATCACTGGTCGTTCAGTTTTTGTTTTCCTTTTTGTCTCGAACGTTTGTCATCGTCACCCACTCAATGGCACTTTCACTGCTCGGTGCTTGCTCGCACCTGGCTTGTTGCGACCCAAGTTTTCGACGCCATCAACAGGCAAGCAGTTCAGTGATTTCAGAATTGGCCAAAACAAAACTGTGCCGTTTCGCAGGTGGTTAAGAAGTTCAATGTGGCTCGGCTTTATGGAAGCACTGGTGCAGTTACTGCAGCAGGCCAGTGATTGTCGTGTTGTTGTTGTTGTTGTTTTGCACCTGCTAACTGTTGCAATTCATCAACTCGGCGTTCTGCCCAGAGTTGCGCGGCAGTCACACGGCTGCTTTTCCTGCGAGCTCTGCGAAAATGGTACGCGTTTAGCGCGGCTGTGAGGCCCGATGCCAGGGGCACCTGTCGGGATACGCACACCGCCACTGCCGTGATTGTCTTGATCGTCAGTGCATCAATAATCCAGAGCGCAATCGTCTATCTCGATTTTGCCGTTTGCGAGCCGCACGAGCCACTCGGCCGCTTGAAGTTTCGCGTTCACACCGGTGATCCGCTGGTTGCAAAGGCAGCGTGCAACTTTGTGAAACTCTGCAAGGGTGACCACACGGACACGCACGGTCAGAAGGCTGCGCTCGAACTTGGCAACTGTTTTTTTTATTTCTAAAGTTTCGATTGCATGTCAGGTCGCCGACTGCACTATCAGCATTCGTATGTGCACTTCATCAACAGCGAGCACTCCGTGATCGTCGGTGGTGACGTCGTCAACGGCAACGGCACTGGTTCGTGCAGCTTGTTTCTTGTGCATTGCCTCAAAGTGGTTGCGTAATGCTGATCGTTTGCTGCGTGTGCCACTAGCAACCAGCAGGTAGGCACTGATGACTGCACGTCTGCTCAGGCGACGCGTGCATCTACGGCAATGGGCGTCAGTTCCGCTTGGCGCGCTCAACTCTGCCAAACGACTTCAGTCGTGCGGGCACATTGGCGCTGCTTGCTGACGACGAAGGCCTGTTCGGCTCACAGTTCTTTGTGGTCGCCGACCCACAGCCGACCGGTGCGTTTCAGGTTCGTTGCCACTGGCCTGTTACACGATGCATGTAACTCACTTAGGCCCGCGGTACACGCTTGCCAGGCGAAACCGCAAGAAACAGTGCCTGCGCCAGCTGCATTACAATCAGATTGCGGTTGTCCTCTATATGTTAACCCCTCATTATTTCAGGGCAACGTTGTAATTGGTCACTGCATTCAAGGACAGCCGTTGATCAAACGAATCATCGCTGAGTTTGGTCACGTGACTGGGGTGCCGCGTAGGAACGTGCGTGTGGAGCAATGTGGAGTTTGCTATGAACCTGAGCACATCCGCTACGCTTGAGTTTCACTGTTGAAGATTCAAAAGTTTGAAGAAGTTCAAATCAAAAAAAAACTTCCGCTTTTGCTTGTTCAGTATTTCTTTTTTATGTTCAATTAATTATGCAACATGTCAATCAATTTACCTGAAATGCACAGCTACCATCGCTTTAAAAAGTCAACCACCGTTTGCGCAATCAGTCAAAAAATGTGTGTTATGGTGCTTTGCTTACTGAGAGAAACGTTGAATTTAGAATCATCAATAAAATCGAAAAGTCTAACACAGTCTGAAAGAGATCATCAAAAAGTCATGAAAGATGGAAAAGGAATCACTGGATACTACGCCACAAACGGTACTTTTGACGGGAGATCAGTAAAAATGAGATCATACATTTCTTTAAAAATACTAATCAACTGAGTGATAACAATTACAATTACTAGTTCTAGTTCGGTAATAGTGAATAGAGCTTACTAGTTCGGTAATACCAGAATGCAATCTGCCAAACGTATCACTTCCTTGACGGATTCCGGTGTGGCTTTGACTGCTGACTATCCGAACTGCTACGTTCTGTTGTGGAGGCTGTCTGCTTGCTGCCACTGCTGACGGCACTGCTTTTGCTGAATAACACAACTGTGCAATCGAAAACTGTGCACGAGCAATGTGAAAATTGGTCTTAAATGTGCGTTTGAGTTGGCAAATCTTATCAGCGATCACTCACGGTTGTTGGTGTCTGTTTGTGTGAGGCGCCTGCGTGGGATTTGTCTTGTGACGCAGCTGCTGCTGGATCAGCTGCTCCTGGTGCTCTTTCAGTTCGTTGTGTTGCTTCGCGCGTCGCGCAGCGGCCTCTGCTTTCTCGGCTGCTCTGTCTTGCTTGTATTTTATTGACAGAGCAAACATCACTTCGATTATATTAACTATCGGTCAACTAAATCACACTGAAACTTCACATATTTGATGGAGTTTGAGTTGTATTGAGTAATGTTGCTGGTGTTGCGTTTGCACGAGACAGTATATGGCAACGCACAGCACTGAAATGGAAGCAAGTTGAGTTTGCAATAACATTTATTTTCAAAACCTAAATAATTCAGCGCGTGCCCCAGGTGCCAGTACACACCAGCTATCTGTCAATCTGTCAACACTGCGTACGTGTGTTGTTTATGGTTTCGCTCGTCTAGGCGGAAACACATGACTTAGGTGTGTGGTTCACATGGTTCACAACTTTTTGCGTCTGTATGGCACCTGTTGTTATAGCGACGCGCAGTCCGCTCAAACTTGGCATCATCTGACTCTCAAGTGAAATCTAATGCAAAACCATAAATTTCAACAACCCGATTCGAGTTCCGAAAAGTCTGCTACAACAGTAGATTGTATTGACACATCGACTGCAAAGACCACACAGGTCGGTAGCTGATTTTGTATTTTATTCGTGTGCTCGTCACAGGCATACAATCGTAAAAAAGAATAAAGTGCACAAACAGCGCATGTGGACCAACGTAATTAATCTGAACAATCGCACAAAATTCAAAGTCATTGGAAAGTGATGGAGCCTTCAGCTGTTTTCACCCACTGTATCTATACCACGTTGTATCCGAGACTCACATCTACGCAACACCAAAAAAGCAAATTTATTTTTTAAAATACATACATACATTCGCAGAATATATGCACGGCACGTGAGCAACCATTAAAAGACGGCAGTAAAAAACCGCAAACTGGAACACGGTTTTCCGTGGACAGACCACTTTAGAATGACATTATATCCGTTGAAAGTGTCGATTTCGTGGTTGCTTGCCCAATTGACGTTTGTGCTGCGGTTGGGGCTGGTTTTGCTAGCGTTTCGTATTAGCTTCAGCACACAGCGTTACTGTCTGAGTAATGTGTATACATTGCTAACAGCAGCCCGAAAAAACGGCTGCACACTGCGATGCAAATCAACACCCGGCACGTTCATGCGCGTGCTCAGCAGCGGCACTGCATGTAATTCGCCTGATTCATGCAGACGTCAGACCAAGGCAGTTGTTCGCTTCGGTATCGGAAGTGCTGCGCCCTGGTTCGAATCTGGCCTCGCAATTACACTTTGTCTTATTTAATCGCTAAAAACATCCGAACGTCGTCGTTGCACGTCTCTGCTTGTTTCAATTTGATTCAATCTCGCGCAAATTTGATTGCGCTGCTGCTGATGTGCTTTGACGGGACACCATTGGAACGGCCGAATAACGTTTGAAAAATTGGGCTGCGAATCAAGGAGGTGCATAAAAGTGCATAAATTTCGGTATCAATAAAAGAAATATCACAACACAATGAAGTTGCCTTTCAATGTGGAGTGTGCAGTGGGGATCAGAAGCCGGAAACAAAGATACATGTGTATGTCGGCAAAGAACATCAGTTAATTGAAGACGTTCTGTTTGAAACTTTTGGCGTTTGTTTAGTGTTTGAGACTTTGCAGTTTTCGAAATCGATAAATAGTGACACAAGATAAACAAACTACTGCAAACACGGGTGATTTAACTCAAACGACCAACAGAATGTGCGTGAAACAAAAGTCACCTAGCAACTTTGAGCACTGTTGTGGTGACCAAACTTTTCTTCAGAGCACACATTATCACTCATTTAGTGGCAAACTGGAAAATCAAACACTTAACTCGTTTAAGTGCTAGGTTTTTCAACCATATTTTTTCAAGTTTGACCGTTTAAAAGACAATTGTGATTCTTTGGATTCATCATTAACTGATGCTCCAGCAGGGAATCCAAGTGAGTTCGCGCCATGATGATAACCAGCCTTGCTGTTGAAATACTTCAAACGTTTACGTTCGTTCAACAATTATCTCACGAAAGTTCACTCAATTGTTTCAGGCACTGTTGAAATAGTGACGCAATCGAACAACAATGGGCAGAGGCTGTGGCAGCATTCTTTGGTCAATCGTTTGGTTCCTGTTGCTGTGGTTCGTCGCTCTGCCAGTGGCCGGATTCTGTGCCGAATGGTCGGTGTCTGAGGCTGCTGTGACCGCATTTGAGCAGTCACTGTTTCATTGCCACACAAACACTTGCGACGTGCTGCTCATTAGTCGCGTGTGTTGTCGCGTGCACAAGCAAATCGTGTTGCGCGACGAGTGCGTGTCACTTTGCAGGTACATTCTGTGCTACTGTTTCGCAGCGTGCATCGACGGCTGCAACGCACCTGCGGACTTCCTCCTGAAGGGCGTTCAGTTGCCGCACACGGCTGCCAGAGGCATGATAGAGGGAAAGCCAGTGTGCTAGGTTCGCATTCACTGCTCCCTGTCGGCTCCACTTTTGCACATTCAGTTATCTGAACATGGCTACGGTTACTTTTTTATTATTTCTACACCGATTTACACGCAACTCTCATGTTTGGACATCACCATTGCAACAACAACAATATTGAGTCGAACACCATCATATTATATTCAAATGAGTTTTTATTCAAGTATCTATACAATGTTGTTATCAGAATATCTGTGCAATATTTATCACACTTCGCAAGCAACAACGCGATAAATTGTGTAAAAGCTGTCAGCAGCTTTATTAGCTTATTTTTGTGCTTATTTACATGCAAAAAATATCAAAATAAAAATGGAAATCAAATAAAAATGTGATGTAAAACTGCGACAATGACAATGAACACATGAAAAACGAAAATTCGCTAAAATACTAGATTTGAATAATCCAAACGAGTTGTGCAAGCTATAAAAAAGCAGATAAAATCAAGCTTAGCATGTCTTTTTGCAGACGATCTTCTTACGCTTACCTGGAGATAAATTTGACAAAATCTTTTGAATTTTGCAACTGGATAATCACTGTTAACTTGCTGATTGAGCAGATTTCGAAGTGGCTAAAACGGTACTTGGCATAAACAACTAAGCAGATAAATGAGAATAAATTAGCACATACAGATGCTGAAGCGAATCCCAATTTAGAAAAAGCGAAACTTAGAAAAACCCCAATTATAGTATAGTGACTGTTTGAGAACGAACATAAACTACAGAACCTACAGACAACCAACCATTCAAAAAACCATCCTAGTTCTACAGTCAAACTCAATAACACATCCAACTAGCTGATTGGTTGGTGATCACGTGATGCATACATTCTGTGCATGAATTGTTGTGAAGCGTCTGAGTTTGGTTTGCATAGGCGCATGCATCACGTGTGATCACCAACCAATCAGCTAGTTGGATATGTTATTGAGTCAGACTGTGGTGTAACTTTCGCAAAGCGTAAAAAACTAAGGTTGGCTGAAAATGTGCAAAATACGAAATAAATTAACAACGTACAATGGTGTAAATCACAGGGGCAAAACAGCACATGCATCACCGTTGACTGAATCGTTCATCGTTCGTAAATGCTCCTCGTTCAATCAACACCAGCGAATATTTCAGCATTCTCGATAGCCGTCACCAATTTTTGACGCAAATCCTCAAACGTTCCATACGGCGGAAGATCGATACGATTGAAGCTAAACGAAACGCATTTGAACTAAATTGAATTATGACAACTGAAAAAAATGAATAAAACATTGAACGTGGCAGACCAAGTGTGCGCCCGCGGCAGCATATCGGGAGCGCCCCACTTCTCAATGGTGAATTTCTGCGGTCCGTTGCTGCCGTACAGCTCTCTGAATCCATTCATAGGCACCCGTGACGTGCCGGTCACAAATTGCAACAGTCGCGAACGCATCTCGTTGTCGAAGATCAACACGCACTGGCAAAATGGCAACAAATGATGGTCCGTTAAAATCGAACCATCAGGCACAATAGGACACTAGCAAAGAAATTTCCACGAGAACAATGTCTGACACAAATTAAAAAAAAATGGAAAACTGTTTTGCGCGATACCTTCCAGAAATGCTGGATGACAGGGTGGTTCGGCCCATAGCCGCCTTTGTACACGGTGTGGTCCTTCCAATCTTTCACGTCAATCGTTTGCAGGCCACACAGCAACAGCTGCAATGAAACGGAAACATCGAGACAATCAGAGAAGAACGCAAGTTGCACAGAAGAGCACAGACAACAGCAGGTGACCTCCATTTCGTGAGCGTCAAAGATGCGCAACGCATTGTCTGGAATGAGTTCATTGACACCAGCCATGATGGCCGTGATTTGATCTTTCACTCGTGACACAAATCGATACTTGATGATCAGGCTGCAAGTGTGATTGCAATGTCTGAATGATTGTTGCCTGGCCACGAAAGCGATCTGCTGCAAAGCACAACCACCACTCACTTTATGTATTCCTCTTTGTTGGCGTTCGTCACCGAAATGTCCGAGCCGCCTGGCTTCAGCTCGCGAGTTTGCGTCTGCAAACGTCAATTCATATTCAAACAACTTCCAGTAGCAATCGACCACCAACACCAATCGACCATTCATTACCGATCCGAACACATCTTCGTCGACTTCAAATTTCAACGCCAACTCTTCCGGGTCGTTGTCGGCGATCCAAACCAACGAATTGTAGTACTCATTGTCGACAGACTCCATATCTGACAGATTGATGGGACGGCCCAGCATCATCTTGTAGAATGGACGAATGAAGAACGCTGCAGTGAACGAATAGGTGCTCATTCATCACAGAAACACCAAGCGAACACCAACACCAAGCTGCTCATTACCATCGAGCATTTTGCCGTGGTACATGGCAATGCCCATGACACGACCGATGAACTTGAAGTACGTCAGGTGGTCCTCGTTGCAGAGACCGGAATTCGGATTGATCTGCAGCGTGTAGTTGTCGCTGAAAACACCAGCTGGCACACGTGAAACTATCAAACTGCAAGGATTTTTAGGAAAACAAAACTAAAAAAACTGCAGCAAACGTGCTCACGTTGCGGAGTACTCAAAGAGGCCGTAGTATGGATTGAAGATTTCATGCGACAGACGAAAGAACCATTCGCGTGCCACACCGCCGTAGTCAAGACCAGTCTGGAAAAGCGCTTGATGAGACACATTGAGTGCAGTGAAACTGAGAACACGAATCAGCAGAAAAACAGTGAGTTCACTTCGCCATCAAACTCGATCCAGAGTTTGCCGCGGAGAGCGTCGATTTTCTCCGAGGACACGGCCATGATGGCACGGAATGAATCCTCGAACACGTACTGCCGACGCACACGGATCTCAAACTTGCTGCTGCCGTGACCCTGCGTAACAATGAGCACCTTTGAAAATGCATTGCAAACAGCGAACACACGGTTGAGCCTGTCTGCAGCGCTATGCCACCAAAACCGAATACAACGGTGTTTCACTCGAAACACCAAAATGAAATCAGAGCAGAGCAAATCGCACCTGTTGCCGTTGCGGCGGTGGCAGATGACTGCGAAAGTATTCGAACTTGCGTTTGTAGTCGCGTGAATACGGCACGGCGGTGCCCGCAATCGACTGGTTGTAAAACCGCGGGTCCTCCCACTGTGTACGACGCGTGTCTGAGCAGCAACAAGCACGCATTCTCAACATCGCACTTTTGTTTTTTTTCTATTTTCAAGAAAAATACCGTACTGTGATCAATGAAAAATATGCGCCCGTCCGTGTGCACGCGTTCCTCCCAGCCGGGCTGCAATGAAAAAAAAAACTATTTTTTGGCATTAATTGGTTCAGTAAGCAAACAACGAGCACAATGAAGCGAAAGCGACCGGCAACGGGCCAAGCTCATCGACTTGATGTTTGCTTGAGCGATTCGCTCGCTTCGGTGGCACTGCGCTCAGCTGATTCGTTCGAGGGTCACGCTGAATTGAGGAAACAGTGCACAATCACACTCAACAACAAATGACGAAATAGTGTGCAATTCATGCATTTCAAACGTATTCATATGTATTTCATATGTTTGCAATTCATGCACAGATTGACATCAAACTATGTATTAACGCACTACGCAGCCTGTTTGGATAACTTGCAACAACCAGACGAACCACAAACGAACCCAAGTAGTCGTGTGATCGTTATGATTGATGAAAAATTTGCGTCCGTTCGGTGCGACCTGTATCTCCCAGCCGGAAGGCAGCGGCCCCTCGCCGTCGTCGTCGACCAGTTGCGCCACTTCCTCCGTTGACTCGTCCTGTTGCATTCGGTTAGCTCAGTTGCTGATGTTTTGCTTGATAAACGATGTTCGCCACAGTAACAATGCAGCACACAAGCCAACCAACCACCATGGACGAGGAGCGCGACGACGTGCCGCCGTTGTACGCTGCGGACAGAGCGGTCGAGATCTGACACAAACAATCAGTTGCAGTTCATTGGAGTTGTTTTAAAGTTGAAGCACGCCCCACACCGATTCCGGACACCCGAAGGTAGCAAACTGCGGTGGGTTTGGGGAACGGACGGCTGCGGATCCCGTGGAAGCAACAAAACCAAGAGGCACCTGTGATATCTCGGAGTTGACGCCGGTGTTGCCGGCAGCGGCCGACTCTTGCGCCGTGTTCGTCCAGCGCTGCGCAAAGTCGTCGCGTTGGCGTTCCCAAATTTGCGACGAACTCTGGCGATCTGTGCTCGGCCGACTGAACGCATGGAAAACAGTGAAAGTCAACGGAAAATGTGAAACGAAACCATGAAAAAACAAACAAGCGGGCCACAACACACGAACGCGGACGTGGGCCGCTGCCACTGGGTGATGCGCTCAATGTGATTCACGTAGAACGTGCGTCCGTTCGCGTCCTGACGTTCCTCCCAGCCGACTGGCAGCGGCGGCAGCTGTTCTTGCTCGGTGGACGCGCGTGGCGTGCTGCGTGACTGCAGACACAAAAGCAACTGGGACAACATCACAGAAAATTCACTTTTTCAATCAGAATTGCACTAAAAACTGAAAAAAACTGGGCGAATAAATGCAAATCTCGGACCAATGCAGAGGCTGCCGTCTCACTGGCGCTCGTTGACGGCAGTGCGTCCAGCGTCTCCCAGGACATCTGCAGTGTTTTTTCAGTCAAAGAAAAACTCTTGTTTTGCTTGCATGTGTGTTTGCAAATGACAACATGAGTTTATGACACTGAATTGCCCCAACGCACATCGCGCGAGCGTGTCTCGGCAACGTCGAGTTCGTCGCGTTCGCCACCAACGAACGACAACGCCAAACGCAGCTGGCCGTGCACACGCGACCGCTGGCTGCAATGGATGGCGTCATTGTGCCACAAATGGCAGGCACACACGCATTGGCGGCTGTGCTGGCTGACCTGCGCGGACGCAAGATGCACTCCTTCTCGCGGATCACGTGACCGAGTCGCTCCACGCGCACGTGCATCGCAGACAGGTCGCACTCGACCATGCCCAGGAAGTCGTCGCGTGTCTGCAACGGTGTGTGGTTGCTTGCATTTGGGTGTGCCGCCGAGTGTTGAATTGAATTGCAAATGGTTCGTTTGCAGTTTGCGTGTGCCCGCCCGTTGCACTCACAATGCGATTTTCATCGTACACCTCGAACACGATGCTGCAGTCTGCCGGCACGACACGAAACAGGAACTCCTGGTTCCAGACGGGATTCAGCGAGCGTTTGATGGTCGTTGTCTTGACCGTGTCAATCACTTGCTGGTTGCGGTGCACGCTCACGGCCACGTACGGGTCGCTGCAACAACAACGCTGCTTTGCGGCAACACAAAGTCACATTGAAACTTCAAGGTTCAGAAATTGACAGAAATGTTTTCTTGCCTCGCGCCAAAGATGTCTTTTTTTGCCAAATCAATGCCGCGAACCACACGCACCCGACAAACACGGGTCTGCAAGTGAACAGAAATGCTGAAATACGCAAAAATGACAAAGAGAAAAAAGAAACAGACACCAACGTTTGGCGTTGATACGTCAAGCCCGTGTATCGGTTGCGACTGTGTTTCAACCATGGTCTTTTAACAAAAGTGGAATTTACCATCAAACCATTCAGTCTGAAAATTGAACATGTTTCAGTGCAATGCTGTGCTAAAACAGGCCAAAAACAGACAGAAGCATGCCACACAGTCACTGACTGAACTGGCATGAACTAAAAAAAGCAGCATTTTGCAAAAGTTGCATGGAAATGGCTGTTCGTTGAGGTTTATGGCGGGCAAAAAATGTGGTTTGGGGCACGGCTCAGTGTGGAATGAAAAGTAATGTTGCACATAGTTGTATAAAAATAGCGTAATTTTTCAAAAAAAATAATTTTGCAAAGCTTACCACGGAAAATACGTAAAAGTCCCTTGCTTTTTACGCAGTGTACGTGAAAGAGCTTCGCGAGATTTTCAAAACGCACACCATTTCAAGCCATAGCTCGCACGCGCAAATGTTGAAAATGCTGGTTGAAAATGGTATACTTTGCAAAAAATGGAAAAAAATCGAGGGTTTTCAGACTTATAAGCCCTAAAAGTGCTGCAAATAGGGGGAATTAGGGTATGGTTGCTAAGTGAAAAAGAAGCGCCTTGTTGAGTTGTACAACCCCTACCCTTAGTGGAATCTGATTCCATGGCTCGCTAGACCCCCCCCCCACTTCTTCGTGCAATCGGTGTTAAAAATGCAAAAACCCACCATTTTTTTAAACCAAGAAACCGGTTTTGGTTACAGTATAACATTTTGCTTCCTTTAGCTTTCAAGCAACCGTAGTGGCGAGAGAAACAGTAATTTTTGAATTAAGAAATTTCTTTTTGCTTTTTTTTGCAGTGGTGGCACTCGGTGATTGGTCAAGTTGACGTAGCACACGCAGATTGGTCCGCGGTTTGCCATAAAGCGCTGGCGCAAGCCCCGAAAATTTTCAGTTGCTCACTTTTTTTTGCCGTTCTTGCCCCATTCTGCCATGACCGTGCACTTGATGACGACGCGCACCAGCCACAGCGCTGGGCGTGGTGTCATCATCAGCAGCTTTGACCAAATACAGAGGTCATGGTTGCTGATGTTGGCCATCGGCTGCATCGTGCCCTGGGCAAGCGGCGTTGACTGCGGCGCGGCGGGAGATTACACCGAGGGTGAAGGCGTGTGGATGACCCTCAACGTGGCCGTCTCTGCCCTTCCCATCCGGCGCAGCTGTTATAGTCTGCTCCGTCACTCGCTCCCCGCTGCCGTGTCACATTGGGCCCGGCGGAACGCTACTTTCTCACCATGCAGTGGGGCAAAAATCGAATTTCAGGGGTCAAACAGGACGGCATGTGAACTGCCTGCCAGAGACATCTCTTTTGTGTTTCTCCAGATCACAAAGGCCAAGGCAAAAAATCAAAAACAGCGATTTGATTGAACCGAAACTGGCTGCTACACTCGGTTGTATTTGTCTCGTTTGTTGCGTTGCTATTTGAGAAGTGCATGCATTTTTTGTTGTTGTTGTCGATTGTCATGTTTTTCCTTTTCTGTGTTCATTGTTTTCATACTTTGTAAATATTTCATTGCACGTGCCACGTAGCAGCCATCTTTAGCTCAACTTTATTCGCTGTGTACAAAAAAGTTTTTACCTGTGAGGAAGGAAGAAACATTGAAGAAACGTCTCTCGCAGACAGTTCATGTCCCAGCGCCATGCCGGACTGTTTGGAGATGATTTTTAGAAGGGGCGGGGAATAAAAACGCAGGCTTTCAACATTTCAACAAGTTACTGCATGCTGAGAAAACGTAGTCGGCCACCGGACAACCCTCTTTGGCAGGACAGCGGTTTGGACTCGAAGCGGAGTGGTGCGCAGCTTTCAATGGTTGTTTTGGGCTTGACGTGCCTAGAGGGTTTGAAGCGTGCCGGGCGTCTCTGGTCCCTACTCTCGAGTTCTGCAGTCAGCACGCTTGTTCAACGGTGCCATGTAGTCGGTGTCAGCATCAGCAACCGTGTCCCCTGTCAATGGGTCGAGGACTGTGATGATGACACTGCGGTGACTGGGTCACGTGGTCGCGGTGTTCGGTTGTGTCAGAGCTGGAGGCGGAGCTATGGAGAGCCTCCCGTGAGCAACTCACCATCAAAATTGATCGACTTCGATCAATTTTGAGCAAAATTTTGAAAAATCCATATTTTGGAAACAGAACTGGTTGGCCTTCGCCCAGACTGAATAAGACCACAACTGTCTCTTGCGACGCAAGAGACAATTCGTTGTCAAATCAAAACATAAAAATCCAATTTTCTAGCATTTTCAAAAACAATCTTCTGGCATTCAAAAAACATTCACAAAAACACTCACAAATTAAAGAATAATCTGTTATTTCAGTGCTTCTTTAATTTGGTGTCGAAGAATCCCACTAAATCTCTCAAGCGAGAAAATTTTGTCAAAATTTTAAAAATGGTAGTTTTTCTAAGAAAAACATCTATTTTACTGTTGTTTTGGTAAAATTCGGAATGTTGCATTCTGTCTATTGCCCCGAAGAATCCCACTGAATCTCGATTTGTATACATTCTTAAAAGTGATTTTTTTGATTTTTGATCTGAGGTTGCTTGTAATGAGTCGTTGTAGGTTCCTAATCCTAAACCTAATCCTAATCCTAAGCCAAGCCTTTTTGATAAGGTGAAAATGATCAATTTAGTTTTTGCATTTTTTTCTTTCCTGTGTTATGGAGGAGGAGCACCGGAACTGCAGATGCAGCTGTTTTAATAATGATGCATTACGCTGAATCTCTCAAGCGAGAAAATTTTGTCAAAATTTTAAAAATGGTAGTTTTTCTAAGAAAAACATCCATTTTACTGTTGTTTTGGTAAAATTCGGAATGTTGCATTCTGTCTATTGCCAAACAACTAAACCGCTGCCTGCTAGCTGAAGTGCCGAAGAACGAACGGCCACAGGCAAACCCAAACGGCACATTCGCTCGAGCGAACGTGCGCGTTCGGGACTGGAGCGTGCAGGCGACCAGGGCGGAGCAATCGCGGCCAGTCCGTTCCGGAGGGGCGACGCGACCAACGCCAGAAACAGCTTGGCAAGTGAAGTGGCTGCAATTTCATTTCATTGCATCTGTTGTCACCCACCGCAACTTAAATCAATCCATTATTCAAAATTTCAGCTTCCAACCGAAAGTCGAAACGCACCCAACAAGTGGCCGTCCTGTCAGCGAACGACGCGACACACGACAAAGCCACCGACAACCGAGGAGCAACGTGCCTCCGGTTCGGACGTCAAAGAAGCCGCATATCAGCCAGGTTAATAATGGGTTTTGAGGGTGGTTTGCTGAATTTCCTCGATGCTCGATGTATCGATGTACTGGCTGCTGATTGGTTGTTTACACACCAGCAGGATTCAATGCAGTGCGAATGCAGTGCAGCCAATCCACCATGCTGGAAAAAACCAGCGTGTCTTGGAACGGTGGGAGGGCCTCTCGTGTGTTTTCTATGGTGTTCAGTCTGGTTTTGATCGTTCGACCATTTTTCAGCTGCCCTTTCTCGTTCGTTTACGGCCCGCCCTGTCGCGTCATCATCCATCCGTCATCCCCTTGCCTTAGCACCAACCAATCAACTCCTTGCCGTCGCCGCGCAGACGCCTGGACGAGACCTCTGCTGCCAGCTTCATCCCGGCCCGAGCGTTGCAACAAAATGCACCCCAAAAACACTCGAAACGAGTTCACATTCACGTTGTGCGGCTTTGAAAACAAGTAAAATTTGTGTTTTCATTCAGTGAAAGAACAATCACCGTTTTTTGTCATATGCTGTGTTTTGTGATCGTGATTTGTGTGATTCGTGAAAAATCGTCTGTCGGGCCGGGCCGGGCCGGGATGAGCAGCACAACGGAGTGCACGCATAGGTCTCGTTGTCCACTACGCCATCACCCGCTGCAAACGACGCGCAGAGCTGTCAGCTGATCGAAACCCGGAACGTCACGGCGATTGTGACTGGTTGGTTACGAAAAAGTATTTTCAGGTCATTAAGACGTTCATTTGCAAACAGAGAATGCTTTCTGTGTTTTTTCTATTTTCCGTTGCACGTTGCACTCGATCAGTTCAGTAAACTTGATCTTGGATTGTGAGCAAAATCGTTGGTTGGCTGATTTTCCACTAATAAGCTGCTTATCCATCAAATTTGGTCGAGTAGGGTTGTTTCGGTGCTTATGATTGTTGTCTTGGTTCTCGTTTTGAATGTTTCGCAGACTGCATGCATGCATCAGTCGCTGTTTGCATCTTTTATTCGTTTTCGACTAGGGTCCGAAATTTGAGTGAATATTTTTATAATTCAGAAAATTTGAAATGCTGGAGGAAAATCTGAAGGTTGACCGAAAATGGGTGCATTCAAACCGCGCTGATGCGTGGAGTTCGAATTTTGCATTTTTTAAATTCAATTATTTTCACAACTCTGCTTTGAAAAAAATTTGTTTGCTTTGCGCCGTGTGCTTCACTGATCACGGCTGAAGTACCGTCAAACACAATGCATTCGGAAAATATGAAATGTAAAAAAGACCGTGGTCGTTACTTGTTGGATCTCATCTCCGATACCTTATTGTGTTTGAGAAGTTTGTGTTACCGCTTGTTGTGTCAAAATTGTAAATTGGTCTGGTTGCTGTTAAAGAATCAAAAGCAGGGAAACTCGAATCTGGATGCGAATTTATTTTTTAAACATTGTTGGAGACTGGATTTCAATTTTTAAACATTGTTGGAGATTGGATTTCAATTTCAAATCAAAATTTAAACTTTTGAAACTTCCAAAACTTCCAAAGCCGAGACTTGAAACTTGCATCTTCTAATCAAGGCTTTCGAAGCCTTTGACTGCCTAGTCTGAAACTGAAATTTGCACCACTTCCAGTCATTTTGGTTGCCATTTGTTGCGTAAAAATCTCATCCAAATATCGTACTTGTTCGTGCAGTGTGGAAGACCAAAAGATCAAGCAACGACTGCCGTTCCACCAAGCGCGTTTTCTTGGCAACTTTGACGGACGCCAATTCCTGGCGACCGACCGCTCGCTGCATCGTCTGAAGCCCGTCTCCTGGCATGCTCAGGTTTTCCATTTGCGTTTCTTCATGACAAATGCATGTATTTATTAAAATTGTTGCACGTTGCACAGTACGTCTGTGCATTGGGCATCAAACACGGGCGACCTCGTGTACCACGGAACGATTCCTGCATACCGGAGCGCGTTTCGCTCATACCTGGAATTTTGCAGCTAAATGGGTTACAGCTTAGTTTTCACTGGCAATGCCGATTGCATTGCGATTGCATGAGTCTGTGCTTCTGCAGCACCTTGCCAACGTTGACCACGGCGCAGTGCGTGCTGACGTCATTCGCCACGTGTCCGTCACGCAGTACGACCAATCAGCGTACAAACTGCAAGAGCCACTGCCACGGTGGCTTTTCGTGCTCTGGCTGATGCCGAACACTTTGGTTTGCTTGCATCGCAGCATTGAATGTTCGTTTCGCTTTTGATCTGTGACCTCAACTGCTGAATGTGCAGGCGCAACAAGACACGCAACACTGCAAGCTGGCGCTGTTCTGGGACTGGCTGTGTTTTGACGCTCAAACAACGCCCGTCTTCAACTTGGGTCTGTGTTTGTGGGCACAGTTACTACACCAACGACAGCACCTTGGGGAATGACGTTACTGTGTCTGTTGCAGAGACTGCGTACTTGCTCATTGTGAACACCATCAGCACACAGCCAGCGATCGCGAACGCCATGCTCGACTTTCTTTGTCGTGTCAGTTTTATATTCGCGTGGTTTTTTGGGTATTTGAACTGATACCATCAGATAAACGGAATCTGCCGTCTGTGATCTGCACAGTGCACGTGGTGAACAAACTAGCGCAACGGTCAGAAAAACGAAGTGTAATGAGAAGGGGACTGAAGATAAATGATGATAAATCATTCCGTGATTATATTGTTCGAACCAAGTATTCCGCCAAATAACCGTTAGCTGGATCGGGATGAACTGTCAGTGTTTTTGTTGTCTTCACCCCCAAGAAGATAGAATACATGACATGGACAAGGTGGTTTGCGGGAATGTGTCGTCTGCGAAATAAGCTGCGCAGCCAGAAATTAAGACTGTTGAAGAAATAGAAACTCTGTGGGCAAACAACGGTGTTTTGCAGATGGTTCGTGATTTTATGCCACCCATTGAGGCTCGCATGAAAGCGTCCGTTGTTGCTGCGTTCCGTGCCGTCGCCCAGTACAGCGCTAGAATCGGCATCGCAAGGGAGTTAGTCATTTGTTAGCAATGTTGTTTTTTGAGTGTTCATTTGGGAATAATGTGCAGTGAAACGCTGCTTTCATGTCATCCAAAACGTCTCTTGAATTTTGTTGGAACTTCCAGCTCCCGAGCATTATTATACTCACCAAAAAACGTCTACTGCTAAACATTACCTGAAAAAAACCGAAAAACCTGTATTTCTGAAAAAATGGGTTGCTTTTCTTCTGCTGCTAAACATAGTCCGAAGAAGTTGGTTTTCCCCAATTACAACCCCACGTACTGACTGGTGTTCATAAGCATCGAGCACAATGAGTGTTATGGGTTCAGTTTGAGTGATTCTTCAGTTCATTGTCAACGTTGCTAACCAAATAGCGACTGGACAGCAAACTGCGACTGTTGATCCGCGACGTGCTTGGGGAACTGCTGCAGCGGGCTGCCGTCGAACGTTCGTAATGCACTTCTGTCGCACGTTTTGGTTGTCAGTTTGAATGAAACCATCGATACAGACAGCTGGCTGGGCTGTTGTCCAAACTTGAGTGCGGTGATCTAACTTGTATGGCAGTGCAATGAAAGTGCCAATGCCAAAAACTTTCTTCATCTCAACAGCAACAGATACCGGTAACGAAATGCGTAACAGAAATGAAATTGAAGCCGGCAAACGTCAACAATGGCGAACAACTGCAAGAAATCTGATCACGCTAATGAATCACCCGTTTCAATCAGTGTTATCAGGGGCAGAGGACACATCAGCTCAGTGGTCATCACTGTCAGAGTCGTTGTTGTGCGTGTCGTGTTTTCGTTTGCGTGCACGCGATTTGTGCAGCTGTGCGGACGACTCTTCCTGGAAAGAATGTTGCGTTGCAGCTTGCAAGCACAAAGGACAACTGTGAAGCGGCTTGTGCTGCTGTTGGCTCACGTCGCTCGCATCATCCACCATGACACGCGCCTTCGCACTGGCATTCGACTTGGCACGGCGGCCCGGGCGTGCCTCAGCGCCGAGGATCTCTGTCACCGCGAACAACTCGGCGAAGCGCATGCGCACGTGACGCGCACTCCGGAACGCGCTCTGCATGTCTGCGTGACGCAAAACTGCAACGGAAAGCACACACTGTCTCTCTGTGCTGGTGCACAACTTGCACTGGTGCTCGAATTCACAAATGAGCAGTTGGGTACAAGCCGCTGACGTACACTGTTCGGCGCGTTGTTCCCGTTTGTCAAGGCACACCTGCCTAAAACGGTCGATATGACTGAGCATCTGCTCCAGCGACAAATGCATCTTGTTCCTGCAATCGAACCATGTTCGTGGTTAACGGTACAAATAGTGTGGTGAAACGCAACAAAGGTGCCCGTTAGCATGCAATTGCAAGCGACCGTTTGCTGATGTTGCCACTGTTGCCGGTGCGTGACGGATCGTTTAGGTCGGACATTTTTTTGATTTGCGCCGCAACAAGCTCTGCCGTCACGTCTGGGTAGTTGTCGACAAGTGTCTGTGCGAGCAAAACAAACATTCCGTGAAAAACAACAACTGCCAACGGAGGCTTTTATGAAATGTCACCCAGTCACCTTTAGTGCGCTGACCACGAACAAGTCGTCGGCGTTGTGCGGATCGCGGCTGAACAGTCGCTGCAGCAACGAGGACAGCGGCTTCTTCTCAGACCGTCGTAGCAGCAGTAGAATGTTGCTCATTGCTTCGGCGTGATCTGTAAGAAAGCATGCATGTACTGAACAATGCCTAAACTAATGAAACTTTCCTGCTTTTTTATCTCACCTGGAAACACCAATTTCGGAATGATGTTTTGCACCCAGTCGTAATCGATCGACTCTGCCGCGACAAGCTGCCAGAAAAACAATTGCTCCACTGTTTCCCACTGTAAAGAGGCGTCTGCAACAAGGATCAGACGGCAAATCGTACCTGTTTCTGCTGGATTTGTAAATTCTTCCCATCAACCGTAAACTTACTCAAAAACAACTTGAAAGTGTCATTTCGAAACAGCCTAACGTTTTCACAAGTGACTTCGTTCACGAGATCCATCAGCTGAAATAACAGTAGTGCACACCGCTGAAAATCCACGAATGGCAACCAAACACTCGAAACTGAATATCATATTCCTGACATGCACCTGAATGGCGTCTATAGCGCCGACAATGATGTGCAGCAGCTCGGGGTTCTTTTGTGCCTCATCCTCAAACTGCAATCGAACAAAGTTTCACTTTTGTCTATCGTTGCTGTGCAACGTGCGACCAAGCGATCAACAGCTGTGCAAGAGAAGACTCACAGTTGTCAGCACAAACGCAATCAAATAGCCGAATAGCCGATGGTCCACGTCCGCACACGCCTGTTCGTTCAAAGTACAAAAAACGGCGCTCTCAAAGCAATTTGCGCAAAGTTCAACGAAACGCAACGCAAAATCCCTTACATCCAAATCGACAATCAGTTGTTGATCTATCTTTTGTTCCATCGCCTCACAGAACTCCTCGTAGGTCTTACGCAACGCTTCCCGGTCACCGGTGGCCAACTCGTGTGCACTGCAAAAAAGTAAAACAAACTGTGCGACTAACGGGAAATGGCACCAATCAAACAAATTGTACGATGCTTCTCTGCATTTCGGCCTCGCAGCGATCAGTTGCAGAAGAGGGTGGCCTCATTAGCAGTGATGTGCCCCTCTTGAACATGCCTGACTTGAAAGCTGACCTTGATTTCAGGTAGAATAACAGCAGATAGCCAATGCGGTTGCAGCGAGCTGCCATGTCGCCGACGAGCTCATACAGCTGCTCGTTGTGGTCGTTCGAACGCAGCGCTCTGTGAACTTGGTTCGCTTGGCAATAATATTCAATCGGCAGGAAATAAAAAAGAACGAACCGAAACAGCGTGAATATTGGTGCGTTCAGAGCTCGTCCCAGATTCCTGAAGTACAATACGAAAGCAGTGCATGATATTGAGCGTTTTCTACAAGTACACATGCACAAGCGAACGTTCGTCACCGACTCGATGGTGGCCGATTTCGGGAAGTAACGTTTCTTGGCCAGATACTTTGCGAATATCGTGCACAGACAATCGGCCAGCAATTCAGACTGGTTCTCAAACGAATCGTCGTCATCCTGAAGAATTCAATGTGCCCTTGATACACGCGCTGCCAGCGTTCTGACGCAGCCACTCGGTGTAGTAGTAACGACCGTTTTTTGTTGCAATCACATGCCTGTTGCTGTTCTATGATGGTGACCGTGAGTTCATTGAGCAGTTCACCGAGTCTTTCGACGTCATTCGCCTCACAGCGGTGCATGGCGTCAATCAGCGCTCGGTACGCGTCACCCAGCTGGCCGCTGAGCGCCTGCAGCTTCTCGTTCTCATCGACGCTCGTGCTCGCAACGCCGCCGTTCGTCAGCGCCGGCTCGTCCGCTGCAATCGAAATGTACAACTCAATACTGCAAACTCGTTTCTACAAGCACAGCAACAGGAAGAAGGCTGGCTTGGAGTGTAACGCACGCGTGTGCTCGGCAGTGTTCTCATTGGAGGTGCTCGCTTGCATCTCGTCCTCTTCATCGTCCTCGTCCAGGTGTATCATCACGGCCGGTGGTGGTGGCGACCGACGAGTGCTGCTGCCGCGAACCAACGCTGCGATGCCGCCTACGGAGCACAAGCAAACGTAATGCGCACACTAGCACGTCACCCACGGCGGCACACACGAACTGCGCCATCGTTCGCTGGCACTCGGCCACTTCACTCAATCACATCAACACTCAACAACCAGTCATCATCAATCTCCCTTTCTTTTGGTTCTGCGACGCGTTTGCAGACGCAAAATGGATATCAGCTTCTTGCTTGATGCGGCAATTCACAATTGCCAGAGTGACTAATTCGTATTTCAGGGAATGGGGTCGCTTGAGCAATTCAACATTGAAGCGTCAACCATGCATACACTACTTGCATAACTGGAAAAACGATATCAATACAATTGTTTAACAAATGACGGACGAGTCAGTGTGATGTGAAATGTGAATCAACAACCAACCACTTATATAACGACCAGAGTACCAGACCATCTGTTTTTGACGCACCGACAGCACAGTCTTCTAGCAACATTGTATCAGTATCAGTAACAACACAGTATCAGCTTACCCTTGCGTGATTTCGCAGACGTTTGAGCAGCAGGTGCCTGTGTGGTTGCCCGTTCGTCGATCTCTCCCTCCTCTTCGTCGTCGCGTGCTTCATCGTCACTGAACTGTGCCGACGTGTCCACTGCCTCTTCCATTGCTGCCTCGTCTTGTTGCTGCTGTTTGCTCGTTACGGCCGCTGCTTGATCGGCTGCAAACTCAGCTGTCACATCATTTTGTCAACAGCACACAATAATTATCCCTCCTTAAGAAGTCATATTTTGGCATTGGCACTTTCATTGCACTGCCAGCCAAGTTAGATCACCGCACTCAAGTTTGGACAACAGACCAGTCAGCGATAGGTTTCATTCAAACTGACAACCAAAACGTGCGACAGCAGTGCATTACGAACGTTCGACGGCAGCCCGCTGCAGCAGTTCCCCAAGCACGTCGCGGATCAACAGTCGCAGTTTGTTGTCCAGTCGCGAGTTGGTTAGCAACGTTGACAATGAACTGAAGAATCACTCAAACTGAACCCAGAAGACTCATTGTGCTCGATGCTTATGAACACCAGTCAGTACGTGGGGTTGTCATTGGGGAAAACCAACTTCTTCGGACTTTGAAGAAAAACAACCCATTTTTTTCAGAAATACAGGTTTTTCGGTTTTTTCAGGTAATGTTTAGCAGTAGACGTTTTTTGGTGAGTATAATAATGTTCGGGAGCTGGAAGTTCCAACAAAATTCAAAGAGACGTTCTTGACATGAAAGCAGCGTTTCACTGCACATTATTCCCAAATGACCACTCAAAAACAACATTGCTAACGAATGACTAACTCCCTTGCGATGCCGATTTGAGCGCTGTACTGGGCGACGGCACGGAACGCAGCAACAACGGACGCTTTGAGGCGAGCCTCAATCGCTGGCATAAAATCACGAACCATCTGCAAAACACCATTGTTTACCCACAGAGTTTCTATTTAATCAACAGTCTTCCTTTCTGGCTGCGCAGCGTATTTCGCAGACGACACATTCCCGCAAACCACCTTGTCCATGTCATGTATTCTATTTTCTTGGGGGTGAAGGCAACAAAAACACTGACAGTTCATCCCGATCCAGCTAACGGTTTTTTGGCGGAATACTTGGTTCGAACAAGGTAATCACGGAATGATTTATCATCATTCATCTTCAGTCCCCTTCTCATTACATTTCGTTTTTCTGACCGTTGCGCTAGTTTGTTCACCATGTGCACTGTGTAGATCACAGATGGCAGATTCCGTTTATCTGATGGTATCAGTTCAAATACCCAAAAAAACCACACGAATATAAAACTGACACGACAAAGAAAGTCGAGCATGGCGTTCGCGATCGCTGGCTGTGTGCTGATGGTGTTCACAATGAGCAAGTACGCAGTCTCTGCAACAGACACAGTAACGTCATTCCCCAAGGTGCTGTCGTTGGTGTAGTAACTGTGCCAACAAACACAGACCCAAGTTGAAGACGGGCGTTGTTTGAGCGTCAAAACACAGCCAGTCCCAGAACAGCGCCAGCTTGCAGTGTTGCGTGTCTTGTTGCGCCTGCACATTCAGCAGTTGAGGTCACAGATCAAAAGCGAAACGAACATTCAATGCTGCGATGCAAGCAAACCAAAGTGTTCGGCATCAGCCAGAGCACGAAAAGCCACCGTGGCAGTGGCTCTTGCAGTTTGTACGCTGATTGGTCGTACTGCGTGACGGACACGTAGCGAATGACGTCAGCACGCACTGCGCCGTGGTCAACGTTGGCAAGGTGCTGCAGAAGCACAGACTCATGCAATCGCAATGCAATCGGCATTGCCAGTGAAAACAACTAAGCTGTAACCCATTTAGCTGCAAAATTCTAGGTATGAGCATTTGTTGGTGTACGGATATAAAGTGTTGGTGTGTTTTGTTCAGGTTCTGTGCGATTAAAATAAATGTGCGATTGATCGAAAAAACTATCAGATTTTCAGTCTTTCTTCCTTTTTTGCACGTACACCTAGAGATGTAAGGGTCAAAAAAAAAATTTTTTTAATTTTTTTTTTAAAAAGTAAAAAAATGAGCTTTTTTTTTATTTTTTTATTAAAAATTTTTGAAATTTTTTCTTTAATGTGCCCTGAAAATGCCGTTTTTGGCATAATTTTTCGAAAGTTCAACAAAAATTTTCTTTGACTTTACCTTGTCACTTAGTCTTCAACGCTGCAGGTGGTATTCTGGATTGATTTATCGACTGTTTTCAGCCTTGGTGAGTGATGATCGACTCGCGCATTGAAGTACTTGAGCGTCGCAAAGGCTAGTTCAACAAATTCCGATGTCGCTAAGGTGAGATAGAAGCAGAGAACTCACATTTACGCATCGTTTTTTCAGGATCTCGAAAGGTGGAAATTGCACTGTCTGCCACTGCAAGCGTAACTTCGTTGGTTGCTCGTTGCTGTTTCGCCTCGTGTCGTCAGCATGATCACACCGGTTTGTTGTGGAACTTGTTTCCATGTTATTTGAGGTGAATTGAGAGGCAAAACACGAGACGTGATGTCGTCGGTGGGAAAATGGGGTCGCCGAAACCAAGTCTGAAATTTTCACCCTCCTCCCATATGAGTGGGGGTCATATGGTAAGTCGGTGGCTCCTCAGATGGTGATATTCGGACTCCCTGAAAAATTCTGAACAACTTTCATTTTTAAAAAAAAATTTAAAAAATTTTTTTTTTTAAAGAAAAAAAAAACAGAAAATTTTTTTTTCTTGACATCTCTACGTACACCCATGTTTTCTCTTGGCAGACCCGAATAAATAAAGCGCAAAAAACGTAACCTACGCCATACATGCACCTAGCTACAAAACCTTTGGTATTTGGACATTTTTTGGGTGTATTATACACCTCATATACACCTAAAAATTCCTGAATGCAATGCAATCACGCAAATGATAGCGGTTGATTTTCTTGTACACAGTGCCGAACAACACCGACCTGCTTTGCAAACCACTCCAAATGGCGCTCGCGTTGTTTGTACCAGACACTCGTCAGCAAGAAGTCGATCTTGCGCTGCATCGCAAACGTCACACGGTTGGGCACGAAAAACGAGGCAAGCATTCGATGGTAGACACTCATGATTTGGTGAACACCACCTGTGAAAGTAAACTACGGTACGTGAAAACAACTGAGACTGGCTCGGTGGTGTTACAGACAGTAAACTCTACATACAGTCGAATTCTAAAATATAGACAATTAAAAATTAGTTGAGACAGACTCAATCTCCCCCACAGCAATGCCTGCGGCCTGCACAGAAAGCATGCCTCACGTGATCACCAACCAATCAGCTTATAATTTAGTACAATATAACTGCACTGTAAGTGACAATGTCAGCACAAAAAAATGACTTAAAATCGCTTCTTTTCATCAGTACTTTTTGGTTTTTGAAACACAAAGTAGAGTGAATGCATTGCACAAAACGCCCTCAAGCACGCCACCTTGACAGCCAAACGCTGTCGGGTTCACTTGGAGTTCTTTCCAAATGGCAGCGAATTCCGGGACACGGGCGACTTTCAACAGCAGCAAGAGCAGATCGCGACCGAGCGACTCGCGGCAGTCTTTGAACTGCAACGAATGGAAACTCGGAAATAATAACAAAGGACACCGAGAAGCACAAAGTGCACGTGAAACAGGCGCGACGAACGCGCTCACGGAGCAGCCACTCAGTGAAGCGTATCTCTTGCGTCCTCAGTTGCTGCAAGCCGGCGAGCGTGTGCGTGTTGATCAATCGCAGAAACGTCGACACCGCTGCCACGGGCAACGAATTCTTTTGTTTCAAACCAGCCAGCCATTCTCTGAATTCCAAAAGTTTATTTCGGATTTATGATGACGTATTGATTAGAAATGAATAACGAGAAAAGCACACGCACCGATTTTCGTCGAGTAAGTTCAGTACATCATGCACTGTTTTTGTGTTCGAGTTGAAATCGGTGCCTGCCATAAAATTAAAACAGTATTACAGTCTGGGGATGGTAAAAAACAGTTCTTATATTGCCAGGAAAAAGGTTTCATTTCCCAATTTTCTCAGTATCCAGTTTCTACAGAAATACAGTAGAAATTATTGTTTTTAAGTAGAATGAAGTTAAATTTGAGGGTGACACAGTTCATTTGTTTGAGTTTTGCAAAATGCAATTATACGATATCACCGTCTATAGTTTTCAACTGCCTGCCAAAATTTCCAGAAATTTTTAAGGAAAACCAGTTCTTTATTTTTCCACAAAACAAGCAAAAATGAAACCGTTTTTTCGAAAAAAAGGTTTTATTTCCCATGCCAACCCTATATTACACATTTTCGTTGTTTGGAAATTTTACTTTTACGGTCACCGATGTAAAATACAACATTACATTTTCATTGAGGTAAATTAGCTTTCAGACCCAGGGCCACAAACAGCAAACAACACTCGACACCAGCACGGTGCCAACAGTTTTGTCAATCATTCGCTTATAAAGTAGAAGATAGGTGATTTTATATGTGATCTGTGATTATATAAGTTTAAGTTTAAGCCTTCTGTTCAAGGGAGTATGATTATAGATCAGGAAAAAACAACTTTCATTTTTTTGATAGACCAAAAATGATAAAGCTGGGAGAAAAATCGAAAAACAGTAGCTTCATTACAAACCAGAGGTCATATTCCTCACGAGATTTACGAGAACGTTGTCAATCTTGGGTAGGTTGCTTCGAACGGCTTCACGAAAAAACCATAGAAGCTGAAACTGTCACAACATTTGAACATGGCCCTGGAAGAACAGGCAGCAACTGCATGATGCCTTGCCATTTGTGTCACTGACCTGCGTTCGCACTTCCGGTTTCAGTTTTGCAAAGTATTCAATCAGCAAATAATTGATGTTCGTCAGCGTGAAGTTCCACGAGTCACGAGTCAGAAAGTTCAGGTCGCGAAAACTCTGTTGAAAGCCATTGCCTTTTTATGCGTCTCCCGCATTTTTAGATAATATATATGATATGCACGTTTCATGTGATCCAAAAAACAGAAACAATGACTTTTTTACTTTGGCAGCAACTGACGGTTCAGTCAATATTGAATACAGCAAGCCGCACGACAACGAATCATGAACGTTTTTATCAGCAGCCTGCAAAATTTCATCAGAAGTTCAGACGTTCAGTCTGTCTAGGGTTATGGGAAGATGCAAGTTGGTACGTTCAATTTTTTTAATAATTTAATGCAATAAACAAATTTCAAACGCTTTAACCCTTGTTATTGTCAGTAAGTTCTCAGTGCGAGTGTACACAACACCTTTGATAGAGCTTTGTAGATGTCAAGGCAAGACAAGGCAAGGCAAGACAACATACACATTGCATCAAAAGTTCGTGTGCTTCTTTTTCCGATCGGCCACCAACGGTTGTCACCATTTCATGATAGCCTTTTTCAAGTCTCTGAAAAACAAACAAGTTTTTACAGTTGCCCCCCCCCCTTAAAAATATGGAATATACACAAAAAAGTCGAAACAGACTTCTTCAACATCGTCTCGGTGTTCAAATTTTCCAAGCGCGAATAGCTTCGTTGGCTTTCGGCGATCCATGATAGTTGCTGCTTGTTCTTCCTGGAAACAGTAGCGAAAGGGTGAGGGGGGGGGGGTGTTTGCCAAATTTTAGAGGGGAGTGTCAGGTGCCTTCTCGGTGAGGGGGGGGTTGCACGGGCAGCAGATTTTCCTGAGGGGGGTGCACTGACAGAAAAATTTCGTGAGGGAGGGGGGTGCACGGGATCGCACGGGTAATACCAAATTTTTGCCTTAGAAAAACACAGAAATTCTTGTAAAATACAGAATATTTTGTGCAAACAAGCTGCTTGTTTGGTCAGAAACAACAAAATCTATGCAGGGACAGACACAAACGTCAAGAAAAATGCAAAAATTACGGTATTTTTGGAAAAAATTGAGATGAGATTGACCACCGTGAGGGGGGGGTGCGATCCCGTGTTTTCTCGCGGAGATCAACCCCCCCCCGCACTTTCGCTACTGCCCCTCACTTTTTGGTGGGGGGCACCCCCCCCCCCCCCCCCCACGGCACCATACCCCCCCTTCGAAAATTGTTTTGGGCCCACGGTACCGTGATGCTTCTTTATTCAAAAGCACGCGCACCTCGCATCCGCATGCTCATGCTCATGATCCAATCGCGCGCAATACACGCTCCGCACCCACTTACACACACGCTCCGGTCTCTACTGTTTAGAACATGGCCAAAACCTTTCAGTTTTCAAACATGGCTACACCACGACCACGAGCACGAGGAACGACGACAAAAAAAGTTCTTCAATGTTGAGTTGAATTAAAATGAACAGTTCTGCCTGGTGTTCGTCGCACTGACGAGCCAGGGGGCACCGCGGTATGCGTCTACCTGGCGAAACCGCAAACAGCGAACTTCTTGTATGAAATGTCCACCCGGCGGTAATTCTTCCAGGAAGCAGGCAACCACTGTCAACAGCCCGAGGCGATTTTTTTAAGTTTGGCGATTCCCGGTGAGAAAATTGGATTTTCTGTTTGTTGTTAACTGGTCTGCTAAAACGTTTGTTTGACCAATGTACGTTTGTATGTTTGATACGATGCCGTTTCCGTTTCCGTTTTTTGCCAACGGCCAGCCTGATGTAAAATCTTTATCATCATCATTCAATGGAAGACAGCACAGCTGGAGCTTGAGACGTGAACGGTGAACGCATTTTCAGGCGTGAATAATGGATGAAACGACGTGAACAATGGAAGGCTTGTGTGCGTTGGAGGAGCTGTGTTCTGTGAGCGACGTGGATCGACAACACGCATTGTTTTTTGAGAGCTGAGGGTGGGGGGGGGAGGGGCGATTACGATAGCTGGACGCTGAAGCAAACTTTTCAGATTGATAGCTGCAAAATTTGGGGGGTGGGCTGGGAATGTGATGCGCCTTGAACGGGGCTGCTCAAATATTTCAAATCTTCAAATCAGACAGAAAGATAACTGAAACGTTAAAAAGCGATAAAAACAGTTAAAGCAAAAACGTGGATTTTGCGATGTGTCTCCGGAGACAAAAATTTTTAGTTCTGAGATTTTTTCAGATAGATAACAGCTGGGTCAAAGAAACGTCTCAGGAAGAGATAGATTCGATTTGGGGGGGGGGGGAGAGCGCGAGCGCCCCTCCACCACCAGGACAACTATGACAACAGGAGCACACCGAGTGGAGTAGATTGTGTGTCAACTTTGCCACTAAAAAAAGGCCGCATCTTTGCCACTGGTATAACTGCTGGTAATTGTGCCTGCATGCATGCAACTTTGCCACAAACAATGCACGTTATAAGATGCAGCCGCAACTTTGCCACTACAGGGTGTTTGTTGCTTTCACGCAATTCTGCTATTTCTGACACCCGCATTAAAGAACACTGAAATAAACGGTTTTGTATTTGTTTTCATTCGATTTACTTGTAGTCAGATGTCATATTATTTAGCAAACAAATCATTTCATTTGTATTGGCAACCGACTTCTGTAGGTTACCTAAGGCTTCGCAAGCCTTTTATCAATGAAAAACACCCGAAACACACAGGCTTTAAGTTGCTCTGAAATGAGCGCAGGTGGGAGTTCGACCTTCGTCCTATTTCTATTTACCAATTCGACATTTCATTTATTCTTACAAACAATTTATTTCAGTGCTGTAAATTTCAACACCCAGTAGTGGCAAAGTTGCGATTATTAGCAGTTATATACCAGTGGCAAAGATGCGGCCCCTTTCTAGTGGCAAAGTTGACCAAGTACCGTGGAGTACTATTTCGATTTCGAGCTCAATTAGCAACAGACGCATAGAAGACGGTCGAAGCAAGCAAAAACAACCGTAGAAGCAAAAGCGACCGTGAAGGGCGTGTTGGTGCTGCTGGAAGCGCACAACAGAACACAGTACACAAGCAAACGCTCAAACTGAGCGTGATGACAGCGAAAACAACATAGAAACTGCAAGCAAATGAGTCTGCGGCGGTCAAAGACAATGTTGTTCCAGGTGGGGGTGGCGGCCCCCGGCTCCCCAAAAACGTTTTTCGAATCTATCTCTGTTTGAGAAGTTTTTTCGGTTCAGCTATTATCTATCTAAAAAAATTCTTAGCCAGCTATCTCTTTTTGTTTCAAATGTATTTTCTGCCTGCAAAAGCAAAATCGAAAACATAAAAAACATAATGTGTAGGTCTTCGAGAAAGCAGAGTCAAAAGGAAACTGCGGAGCCGACCCGAACTGGTCGTCGTACACCGTGCATGTCCCATCCGCGTGTCCAGATTGCGCATCGCAATGCAAACGAATCCTTACTTAACGGACAGTGCAATTTTTATGTGCTTCGTTCCACACATATTGTTGTTTCGTTGAGCTGAATAATGAACTTATTTTCAGAAAGCTGCTGCCGACTGCCAACGATGTTCGTCGTGATGACAAAGCAAATCAAGGTCATCAAGACGGTTTACGCACGACAAATAAAGCCCGTTTCTTTAAAATTTGAAGAATGGAAATAATTACGGTTGGTAATAAACCGTTTTTATGGTGCCTGAAAAAAACCGGTTTCTTTTCTGTGTTAAAACCAAATAAAATCAAATTTAAAATTAAAAAAACCGTTTTTTTTCTGGGCCAACCCTAGAAATAATTGTTTTGTTTAGTCAAACAGAGAATCACAAGTCTGATACACAGTTGATTAGTCACTGACTTGATACGACCAGGGAGTTCTGGAACTCAGTGTCTTCGGTTTTTTAAGGCGGTCTAAAAAATCCTCACTCACCAATAGCAAAACTGAAAACATTAACACTTAGAATCATTCAAAAGTCTGACATTGAGGAAATGTTGTTCTCCCTAAGCCATAGTTTTCCGTAACCTCAGAAGGCTGCGCTCAGCTTTTTTTGAAGAATGATTCAAGTTTCATATGCGCCCAATGGCTATCACGTGTCTCGATTTTGTTTTATTTGCTTGGTCGTTTTGTTTTTTGTTTTCTAGTTTATCCGGCCGGCACCCGTGATATGCTGTGATAAGTGTAAAATTTTTGCACATTGATTTCTCTGCCAAATATTAACATTGGAGCCAAAGATTTCGTCCAGTTTTAAAAATAACGGCGCAGTCAACCGGGATCAAAAACAAATGCCGCCGCCGATGCCACAGCACAATCAACCGGGGTCAAAAACAAATGCCGCCGCCGATGCCACAGCAAAACCTCATTGGAAGTTGACCGCCGCTGTTTCTCCTTTCTTCATTCTTGTAAGAGCTCAGTCATTTGAGATCACTTCACTTTTTTCACTCCCTTCAATTCCACGTCCACCCATCCTGCTTGGCTTACTCATCGTTATGTTTTCCCTGTACGCTCCTTTCCATGGTGATAGACGGCAGTATGGCATAGTTTTGTCTGTGTGATGATCAAAATAAAATTGACGTTGCCTCATGGCACAGCACAATCAATTTGTAGTTGTAGACCTGTGAAATTGAAAGCGTCGCTGAGAACGTCTGCGTTCTGAGTGATCCATTTCACTTTTCTAATAAACCTGTCTATTCTTCACTGAAAGCAATTAAGCTCAGCGTTTTTATTTTGCTGATTGATCATGAACGAAGCTGTTGTTGTTTTCATTGTTCCGTTCCGTCGCCGTGCCGCCGTTCTTTCAACAGTTTGCGGACATTTGCAAATCAAGCAAAAACAAACAAAGTTTTTTGAAGCGTGAAATAATTTACGCTTTTTGAATAAAGTAGGCAAACCCCACGGTACTGGGTCCGATGGAGGGGGGGGGTGCCCGGTTTTAGGGGGGGTGGCACGGTGCCCCCCCCCACCCGACGGTCTCTGGTGCTCTGGGGGGTGTACCGTGTACCCCCCACCCCCCCACCCCGCCCACGGTACTGCCCCTAGGGTTGTTAAAAAAACAAAAATCGTCATTTTTGTTTTTTTTTTTAAATTTTAAAAAAAAAAATTCAAAAATTAAAGTTGTGCTAAATCAATCAGGGAGTCCGAAGAACCACATATGATATGCAAGCGCCTCCCGAATGACTCCCATATGACGGAACTTTGCAGATTTTGTTTTGGTGACCTCAATTACCCCTTTTCCAAACCGTCACCATGCCTCTTCTTGTGTTTTGACCTCCAAAACGTCACTAATTGTCCCCAGCTAAACTAATGCTAAAGTGAAGACAAACATACCGCCTTGAAATTCGATCAATTCTTCTGATGGTGTTGCGACGACACGACACGAAGCAGCAAGCAACCAGACAACGTAGCGCTTGCAAACGGAGCAGCGAGCACAATCGGACGCTCTGCGAGGCGAATCGTCACCTTATCTGCATCGGAAATGGTAGGCCAAGCTTTGGGACGCTCAAAAACTTCATCGCAGATGTTGTCGTAGCCTAAAATCAGTCGGTAAAACTAAAACGGCCCAAAATCGACTGCTAAAGGTTTTACGAGGTATAATCAAAGAAAATTTTTGTTGAACTTTCGAAAAATTTTGCCAAAATTGAGGTTTTCAGAGCATATTAGGGGAAAATTTTTCGAATTTTTTTTTAAAAAAAATCGGCATTTTTGTTTTTTTTCAATCACTTTTAAAAAAAAAATTTTCATTTTTGTTTAACAACCCTAACTGCCCACCACCCCCCCCCCCCCCCGCCCACGGTACTGCCCACCACTCCCCCGCACTTTCGCTACTGGCTACAACAACAACCCTGAGTTTCAGAGCCTCAAAAAGTAGTATCGATAAAGAATAAAGAAGGGCCAATTTGCAATGTCTGGTAATTACTACGGCTTCGTTCCAGCCAGTTCACCGGCGGCACAATTTGGGTGTGTTTTTTTCTGTTTTTCAACATTGATGTTTTGCCTTTGTCGGCCATCCCTCAAATTAAATAGCAAACTATGTAGACTTGTGTCGTCGACCAAACAGAAATGGAGTTTCGAATAAAAGATGCCTAGTTTTATTCAGTCAATTTTGGAACAGAAAACGATTAAATAAATGCGTCATGGGGTAGTTGACCATTTGCAAGCACTTGCCTTGCACTAGCACTTTGTTTTAAAACAACTTTGATACTGCATCACGGCAGTTGACTGAACAATAAAGCTTAAAGCTACTGCACAACGTTTCTGATGTGTTTCCTCAGTAACTGTCAATTGTTTCTCAGTCCATTTGCTGCGTCGCCAGCAGCCGGTGGATTTTCAAGCACGGGTTATCCGGGAGGTGGTTTTTTCTCTGGTGCGCCAACTGCCACCACACCCGGCTTTCCATTTGCGCAGCCGGCTGCACCGTATCCGTTTGCTGCACGTGAGTTTCTGTTTGCGTTGCGTATGTGCCTATGCGCCATTCATTGAGGTTGTTTGAAGTATGTCCCAGTAAATGGTGACATCAATCAACAGTGCTGAATCGCGTTGACACACACCCTCAATGATAATGCATACCTGGGCTTGGCATTGGAAAAAATTAAAACCTTTTTTTTCAGTTTTTGTCAAAAAATAAAGAACCGGTTTTTACCCTAAAAATTTTCAAACTTCGTGGTCAAAAATTACAGTTCTTCGATTGTTTGATAAAATGTAAAATTATATTTTTGAAAAAACGGTACAGTGAACTGTGTCGAACTGAACTGATGAAGCATCATTTTGCAGAAGCTTTTGTGTCAAGGGTCAAGTAAAATACGTTGAATAAAGACAAGATGACTGCTAAAACAGCATTTGACTTCAGTTTCGTCTGCGCCACCGCCACCCCCAACGACTACTCAATACTCGCAGCCACCGTATGGCGCGACGAATACATCTTTTGGTTGGTTAGCCTTGGTATTGCGAATGAAACTGTTTTTCTTGGAAGAACCCAACCGGTATTACAGTAAAAAATGAGAAAACAGAAGTGCTGGAATAATTGAAAAATTTAACACCCAAATTCAGTTGCGAACGTTTGTTCTTGCCGGTGTACAATTCGATTCTTTGCTTGTTACTGTGCATTCCGATGGGTCGTCATTCAACGTGTTTCGATCGCATCAACGCCGTTTAGCCATCTGTGGTGTTGCATTGAGGCAGCTGCCCAATCAGCATTTGTGTTGCAGCAAACTCGTCGTCTGGCACCGGCTCCGTGCAAAGTGGCACGTACAGCAACTACGATGCTGCCGTGTATGCTGCTGCAACGACGATCCTTCAGTCGAAAGCAGCAGGCACTGGCGGTGGTTGTGGTGGCGCTGCTGCAAACGCACAGTGGCCCGCAGCTGGCACAAACTCACATTGGACTGCACCGGCCAACAACACACAGTGGACTGGACATGTGCAGAGCACGCAGCAACGCGGCGCTGCAGCACGCTCGTTTCGTGCGTTCGCTTGTTGGCTTTTTAAAAGTAACTGTAACTATTGTGACTTACTCAAACGCGTGCATTCTGTTCTGTTCAGCGTACCAAGGTCGTGCCGGTTTCGGTAGTCGTGCCCGTGGCGAGGCTCGAGGCGGCGGGCGATTCAACAGAGGACGGGGACGCGGCAGTTTCGCGGATGCCGGCGCTCGCCTTGAAATGCACTACTGTGACGTGTGCAAGATTAGCTGTGCCGGCACCATGGTATGCGCATGCGCACGGATGGGATGAGCATGAGACGAACTACGTATTGACTTAGACTTTGCATTGAAGAAAGCAGCGGTTGGCATGTTTTGGCTGACTCGGACTGACTGCAAGTCCAAAAACGTCACAGTGCTAAGCCCATGAAACTAAACGCCGAGATTCATTTTATTTTAGAGTGCGATTATTATTTGATTTTGTTGGTCACTCATGATTGATGAATTGTGCAGGGTGTGAGAGATACTGTGGCGAGTGTATACAGATTTAGTGCAATTCTGTGTGTGGCCACTTTCGATCGTGCATTTTGCTGACGTTGCAGACGTACCAAGAGCACATCGATGGTCAACGCCACAAGAAACGAGAGCAACAGATCAAATCCATGGAGTCACAGCCGTTGCCGAAGTTTCGGGCGTCGTTCCGTTGCGATCTGTGTCAGGTGACATGTACTGGCCAGGACACGTACGCCGCGCACGTCAGGGGTGCAAAACATCAGAAGGTTGGTGGTTGCTTGTGGTCGCCGTCATCCGCAAATGGCACGCAAAACGGTCGCTGCTAGCAAGCCGTCTCTTTACAACGCACACAATCGACTCGTTCATAGTTTCGAATAGACCTAGACCGTCTGCTTGGCGAGTGCTGCATCAAATCAATCGGATCACATCAAATCCGTATTCATCTTCCAGGCAGTGAAACTGCATCAGACTCTTGGAAAGCCGATTCCGAGCGGTGAGCCGACAATAATTCCGCCGAAGATTGCGACAGTAAATGCGGCGAGGGCAAAACCAGTTGCGCATCACGATGACGACGACGCCGACGGGGCAAACCGCGACATGACTGAGAAGAAAACTGTTGGTAAGTAGCAGCGTGGTCGTGTTGATGTTGATGTGATCGTGTTACAGCGATCTATGTAATGATGAATGAGCAATCTGCGCGACGTTGCCAGAAGACGCAGCAACGGCAGCAGCGCTTGCGGCGGAGCAGAGCATCCAGCCGGTCGGCGGTGACTACATCGATGTGCTGCAGGAGCCTGGGCAACGTTCAATCACGTACCATTGCAAGCTGTGTGAGTGCACGTTCAATGACGTGAACGCAAAGGAGATGCATCTCAAGGGACGCAGGCACCGTCTGCAGTACAAGGTCAGCAGCACTCGTACTGTGTTTGTTTTTTGCCATTGCAAGTTTGCTATAGCTCATGCACCTGTGCAAGCTGTCACTAAACTTGTGAGCAAATTTCTCGGTGCAACCGTGGCGATCAGTAATTTTCCAGTCGAACAACTGACGCAATTGTTTTTATGTGCAGAAAAAGGTCGATCCAGATCTTGTGGTCGAGGCGAAATATTCGGGCACGCTGGCACGCCGCCGCGAAGAAGACAAGGTCAGGCGCGAAATGAGCAGACTGCGCCGCCAGGAGGTCGCTCAGTTGCGGTGCGTTTGTTGCTTTCTTTCTGTTGTTCGTGCGAAAATTTAGTTGACGAATGACGATTGTTATTTGTCGACTTTGCCTTTGTTGCTGTGTTCGTATTGTTGTAACCCGTGACTTTACTCGTGCAACCGTTTGTTTCAGCACGCAAAACTCGCTCGGTTACGGCGGATTGTTCATGCGATCGATGGTGAGAGTTTACGACTCAAATTCAGTTTACATTTTGTGGTGTTAAAACTTGGCCGCAAGTGCACTGATTGGTTGTCTGTCAAACATGCCTGCTGGCGTGCATTGTAATGGCCATGTGGTGCGTGTGGCCTCGGTTGACATTGCGAGCATCGTGCCTTTTTGTGTCAGATTGGTCGCCGTGGCCAGGAGTACGAAGACGATCGGCACGTGATGGCGAAACATCAGCTGATCTATCCGACTGACGAGGGACTGATGACCGTGCAACACCTGGTGCTCAACACTGAGCAGGCGTTGAAGGGCGTCAGCGATAAAATGGTCGAAGAGTATGTGGTGTTCGGCGTTGTGTTGCTGCATTTTGGGGCATCCACATCGAAGTTTATTGTTCTAGGAGGTTTACTTTTGTGTGGCTTAGGGTGGGCATAGGAAAAAACGGTTTCTTTTCCGTTTTAAAACCGTTAAAAGCTTGATGAATGTTTGTTGACAGGGTGTTGATGCAGACGCGCAAAGTTTGTGTCAATCAGCTTGTCTGGGACTGGGAGTGGGAGCAGTATTTATTATGCTTAAAAGCAATATTATGCTTATATATATGACTACGCTTTTTTAATAAAACCACTGATTGATTTTATTGTGTTTTATGAACAGTTTGAGCCAGTTTTCTGATCCAGAGAGCGTGCCAAACTGCCCCCGGACGCTCAAGGCGTCACGTCGACCGAGTCCTCAAAGCCGACATCAGCACCGAAAGAACCGGAAGCGCCAAAGCAAACCGACCAGGCAAAGAAACTCGAGATGAAAGATGAGCCAATGGAAGAGCTGCTGGACACGACGGTCGCAAACACGGACACGAACGACACTGTGCAACCGAAGGGCACTCCGGAGCCAACGATCGACATGCAAACGGAGAGTGTGCACGTTGATGAGTTTGAGCATCTGCGCGTGCTGAAGGTGGGCCAGACTGCGTGTGTGCTTGTGTGAGCTCGATTGCACCGCTAATCGGTTAATTGACTGTGGTTAATTCATGTGCTGTTAGGGTGTGATGCGCGTTGGTCTACTGGCGAAGGGACTACTGCTGAGGGGTGACAGCACGGTGCAACTGGTGGTGCTCTGTGCACACAAGCCGACACGCACGCTGCTGAAACAAGTGGCCGATGCACTACCGGAGCAGTTCAAGGTTGGTCACGGCATACGCAGACACAGCCAATGGATACGACCAACTGCAGCCATGAATGACAATGCCGTGGGACTTGCTGTTCTCAGCTGGCGAGCACTGACGGCGCGAAGTACACGTGCGCGGTGTCCATGGACGAGGGTGCCATCCGTGTCTGCACCACCGAGGCACCGTTGGTCACTGTGAACATTGTGTTCACGTCAGTCGCTTGGAGAGACGCCGAAAACCAAAAAGGTCGCCATGTTCTCATCGAACGTGTTCCACTCACGTCCACGGCTACTGATTCGGCGTTGCACTGATCGCACGCTACGCTAAGTTTGATGTTGTTGGCATCGCTGACAAGAAGAATCGAGAAATTTTTAGTTGTAGAATTAAGCGATAGGAGCAAACGAATTGGGACCAAAACCCTGCCTAAATGAAATGAAGCCAACTGTATCGAACCAAGTAACATCAAACAGCATCACAAATTGTTTAAGACCACTGTTTGGTGAGGCAAAATGAGAAAACACAGATAGAATAGGTAGATTTAACTAGAAGAGGAGCGAAGAAAAACAATGCCGCACCATACATGGGTAACTGTGTTTCGAATGCAATTCTGCATGTTATCTTGCTCTTTGATGCAATATTCAGCGGGCCAATCTGTTCCCCAGTTTCATGAACTCGATCTCGCAGAGTTAGATTGGGCAGTGAAATCAAGACTCGTAAGAAATTCACTCGTCGCAAGACCAGGATGTTAAAAATGATTAGC
>JASANC010005856.1:0-17842 GCA_030248135.1 Theristus sp. LFF4_11 | reverse complement strand
CCTTTACCTTGTCACTTAGTCTTCAACGCTGCAGGTGGTATTCTGGATTGATTTATCGACTGTTTTCAGCCTTGGTGAGTGATGATCGACTCGCGCATTGAAGTACTTGAGCGTCGCAAAGGCTGGTTCAACAAATTCCGATGCCGCTAAGGTGAGATAGAAGCAGAGAACTCACATTTACGCATCGTTTTTCAGGATCTCGAAAGGTCGAAATTGCACTGTCTGCCACTGCAAGCGTAACTTCGTTGGTTGCTCGTTGCTGTTTCGCCTCGTGTCGTCAGCATGATCACACCGGTTTGTTGTGGAACTTGTTTCCATGTTATTTGAGGTGAATTGAGAGGCAAAACACGAGACGTGATGTCGTCGGTGGGAAAATGGGGTCGCCGAAACCAAGTCTGAAATTTTCACCCTCCTCCCATATGAGTGGGGGTCATATGGTAAGTCGGTGGCTCCTCAGATGGTGATATTCGGACTCCCTGAAAAATTCTGAACAACTTTCACTAAAAAAAAATAAAAAAAAAATTTTTTTAAAAAAAAAGAAAAAAATAGAAAATTTTTTTTTTCTTGACATCTCTACCCCCAACCCCTCGGCTCTGGAACAACTATGCCTGGAACAAGCTGAAGTTGAAGCTGAAGCTTCACGGATTTATAATAAATAAATAAAAATAATATGAACACATCAAAGAAAAAAGTGGAAGACACCAAAATTCGTTTTGCAGTAATAACAGGTAACATTTAAAACAATATTTTGATTTTTTAAAATTGATTGAGCTTTTGAGCACGAATGATATAATAACGGATCAATCAGATAATTTATTCTTAAATATTCCAATTCCACTCCACGGTCAACAATTTTCAGTGAGTGACCGCTGTTCACGGCAAGAAGCGGAGGATAAAAGCGGGCCTCGTTTGTGTGAGCTGTGCGTTCGAAGCTGTCGGTGCGTGTTCGCATTTTTGGCTGGCTCTTGTGTTGTTGTGGTCAATTGATTCATTGGCGATTTATTTTTCGTTTTGTTTGTGTTTTTGTTGTTAGTTGATCTGACCGCGTGCATGCTAGGGTTGTTAAACAAAAATCAAATTTAAAAAAAGTGATTAAAAAAACAAAAATGCCGTTTTTTTAAATTCGAAAAATTTTCCTTTAATATGATCTGAAAACCTCAATTTTGGCACAATTTTTCGAAAGTTTAACAAAAATTTTCTTTGATATTACCTCATTCGCTGCTTCATAGCTGCACTGAACTTCACGAGTGGGTCATGAGTAGGGTTGTTAAACAAAAATAAAAAAATTTTTTAAAAAAAAGTGATTCAAAAAAACAAAAATGCCGATTTTTTTTTAATTCGAAAATTTTTCCTCTAATATGCTCTGAAAACCTCAATTTTGGCACAATTTTTCGAAAGTTCAACAAAAATTTTCTTTGATTATACCTCGTAAAACCGTCAGCAGTCCATTTTGGACCGTTTTACCAACTGATTTCAGGCTTCAACAACATCTGCGATGAAGTTTTTGAGCATCCCAAAGGTTGGCTTACCATTTCCGATGCAGATAAGGTGACGATTCGCCTCGCAATCTAAATTTGAGCTGAGCTACTCCGTTTGCAAGCGTTACGTTGTCTGGTTGCTGTTTCGTGTATTGCCGTCGCGACCGCGACACATCATCAGAATTGATCGAATTTCAAGCCGGTATGTGTATTTTCACTTGGGCTGGGGACAATTAGTGACGTTATGTATGGGGGTCAAAACTAGAGATGTCAAGAAAAAAAAATTTCTGTTTTTTTTTAATTTTTTTTTTAAATTTTTTTTTTTTAAATGAAAGTTGTTCAGAATTTTTCAGGGAGTCCGAATATCACCATCTGAGGAGCCACCGACTTACCATATGACCCCCACTCATATGGGAGGAGGGTGAAAATTTCAGACTTGGTTTCGGCGACCCCATTTTCCCACCGACGACATCACGTCTCGTGTTTTGCCTCTCAATTCACCTCAAATAACATGGAAACAAGTTCCACAACAAACCGGTGTGATCATGCTGACGACACGAGGCGAAACAGCAACGAGCAACCAACGAAGTTACGCTTGCAGTGGCAGACAGTGCAATTTCCACCTTTCGAGATCCTGAAAAACGATGCGTAAATGTGAGTTCTCTGCTTCTATCTCACCTTAGCGACATCGGAATTTGTTGAACTAGCCTTTGCGACGCTCAAGTACTTCAATGGGCGAGTCGATCATCACTCACCAAGGCTGAAAACAGTCGATAAATCAATCCAGAATACCACCTGCAGCGTTGAAGACTAAGTGACAAGGTAAAGTCAAAGAAAATTTTTGTTGAACTTTCGAAAAATTATGCCAAAAACGGCATTTTCAGGGCACATTAAAGAAAAAATTTCAAAAATTTTTAATAAAAAAAATAAAAAAAATGCTCATTTTTTTTACTTTTTTTTTAAAAAAAATTTAAAAAAAAAATTTTTTGACCCTTACATCTCTAGTCAAAACACAAGTATGGTAACGGTTTGGAAAAGGGGTAAATGAGGTCACCCAAACAAAATCTGGAAAGTTCCGCCATACGGGAGTCATACGGGAGCCGATTGCACATCAAATGTGGTTCTTCGAACTCCCTGGTTGATTTAGCACAACTTTAATTTTTGAAATTAAAAAAAATTAAAAAATGACGATTTTTGTTTTTTTTAACAACCCTAGTGCATGCAATGCAACTGCTGTCTGGCCTTGCTCTTTCAGATAAGAGTCGGCACATGGAGTTCTGGTGAAGGAGAACCGAATAGCGGTTGTAGCAATTTGCAGTCTCGAAAAAAATAATAAAAATTTGTAGTTTGCTTCCAGATATGATGGAACGCTCGTGTCGGCAACGATCATTCCGGACGATTTCGACACGATAAAGGTTTGCAAAGGAAACCTCGTTACTGACACCAATTGAGCGTATTTGCTCGAACGTATCAGATCCAGATCGAAATGACTAGCGCTGCTCGTTCGAAACTTTCTTGTGTGGCTGATTCATTCACATGAATTGAATTGAAATTCTGGTGTCTTTTGACAATCGGGCGTTCTGGTTACTGGCAAAACACGTCATTTCGGTGCGACCCCGTGACGCGTTCGTATTAATCTTCAGAACATTGGAGCACACAATTGCTGAAATTGAAAATCTTCAGCAATGAAAACAATTCTGTCAATATGTGTGAGCGCGTGTTTTGCAGGAGTACCTAATTCGTGCTTCTGAGATCGCAGACGTCGTCATCACAACCGGCGGCACTGGATTCGCGCCGAGAGATGTGACACCGGAGGTTGGCTTAGAAGCATAAACTATGTTTGTTTTGTGTCACTTTTTTGTTGATTTCGCAGAAAAAGCTTGCGAAACATCGAGTTTCAGTAAAAAAACGATTGTAAACGCGTTTCGTTGAAATCAAACACCACATTATTATTATTTGTGGCTAAATAGGTTTTCTTGCAGCTCCGATCCTGTTCTTTCTTTTTTCGCGCTTTATGTCTTCTGCGAAAAAGTGACGGTTTTTTTAATGTGGTGCGCCTGCAGTGCACGCATGATGCGTGCGTTCACGTCTCGGACAGCGACTCGCGTCTGCACAGTAATGCAGTTAGGGTTGGCAAAATACCGTTTTTTTCAAATCGTGGTTTAAAAAACCTGTATTTTTACCGGTAAAATTACGGTAATTTAACCGGAAAAAAACGAAAGCCAAAAAGTTGTAAAAACCCACATGTTTTTCGCAGCAACTTTAATTGAACCAGGATTTGTGAAAACAACTTTCAGAATGCTTTGTTCAAAATATCGTGCACCAACAAAGAAAATAAATTATGTTTGGGCTTGAAAACCCAAAAGGTCAGCAATAAATCGAACATTATCTTTTGCTCAATCGTTTATATTCCACCAATTACACAGGAAAAAAACCACAGCGTTTTCGCGGGACAGTCTTTGGTCACAATTAGAGATGTCAAGAAAAAAAAAATTCTATTTTTTTCTTTTTAAAAAAAATTTTTTTTTTAATTTTTTTTTTAAATGAAAGTTGTTCAGAATTTTTCAGGGAGTCCGAATATCACCATCTGAGGAGCCACCGACTTACCATATGACCCCCACTCATATGGGAGGAGGGTGAAAATTTCAGACTTGGTTTCGGCGACCCCATTTTCCCACCGACGACATCACGTCTCGTGTTTTGCCTCTCAATTCACCTCAAATAACATGGAAACAAGTTCCACAACAAACCGGTGTGATCACGCTGACGACACGAGGCGAAACAGCAACGAGCAACCAACGAAGTTACGCTTGCAGTGGCAGACAGTGCAATTTCCACCTTTCGAGATCCTGAAAAACGATGCGTAAATGTGAGTTCTCTGCTTCTATCTCACCTTAGCGACATCGGAATTTGTTGAACTAGCCTTTGCGACGCTCAAGTACTTCAATGCGCGAGTCGATCATCACTCACCAAGGCTGAAAACAGTCGATAAATCAATCCAGAATACTAGAGTTGCCACGGTAGGCCTTTTTCGGTCACGGTACGGTTTACGGTTTGAGACGCAATTTTTTTCACGGTTTCGGTACGGTACGGTAAATTGAAAAGCTCAACGGTACGGTTTTCGGTACGGTTTGAAAAATTTTAAAATCGCACGGTACGGTTTCGGTACGGTTACCGTGGATTTTGAATTTACACGGGCGGTAAACCGTATTTTTACGGTTTGAAAATTAAAAAGTTTTAAAATGCACTGTGCTTCACTTTTTGTTTCTCTCTGTGCTATTTTGTTGTGTTGTATGTCGCCGTTCTCGTTCAGTCAGACAAGCAATGGAAGCGGCAGTGGGACAAAAACAAAACACAAACTTACACCATCTACCTACACCATAGCAAGAGTACAGGAAGACCCAACCGAAACCTAAATCTACCACATCACAAGGTGGACCAGCACAGCACCAGAGTCAGACCAGCTGAACCAACCCTGCGCTGCGTAAGGTGTGAAATCAAGATAATAAAGAAACAAATTGCATAGTGAATGGAGTTCAGTTGATGTGTGGACGCGGCGGGTGTGATTTTACGAATACGGAGATACGATCTGCCTGCGCTGCGTGCAATAATAATAAACGATTCAGAATTTACGCCGTTGCAACAAGCTACATTATTAATCGCCAAAGGGTTTGCTTTGCTCAACCAACATTACAGAACAGAGACAGTCAGCTCAGCTGGACTCACATATTTAACGGTGAACGGTGACGGTCCACCGCTGCTCCACTCAGCACATACATTTATTTTTATTCATCATATGCCACATACATATTCCTTTTCCTTTTCCAGGAAATGAAACCGATTCGTTGTCGTACTGTTCGTTGTGGTAGCGGTGGTGAGCTGAGTCCTGAGAGCGAGGCGACAAAACAGCATTGACTGTGGAAAATCATATGTTCATTAGTGAAACGCTAGTCAGCTGGCAGGCACCACGGCTGTTGTAGCGGGACGCGGGTGGCTAGCTGAAAGATTCAGTTACCTTCAACGTTCTTTTTTGTAGTAATTTTTTATGTATCCGTGGGACATGCAACCTATATGATACCAACGAAAAATCAAACGCACGCCACGCCACACACAGCGCACGCACACAAAAAAAGCTTGGTCAAACCGTCAATTTTGGAAAAAATACGACGGTTTCGGTACGGTTTGCCAAAATTTTGCCACGGTACGGTCAACGGTACGGTAATTGTATTTTGATGACGGTACGGTTTTCGGTACGGTTTGGAAATTTTAAAATCGCACGGTACGGTCACGGTACGGTACGGTAAAACCGTACCGCCCGTATTTTTACGGTTTTTACGGTTACCGTGGCAACTATACAGAATACCACCTGCAGCGTTGAAGACTAAGTGACAAGGTAAAGTCAAAGAAAATTTTTGTTGAACTTTCGAAAAATTATGCCAAAAACGGCATTTTCAGGGCACATTAAAGAAAAAATTTCAAAAATTTTTAATAAAAAAAAATGCTCATTTTTTTTACTTTAAAAAAAAATTAAAAAAAAATTTTTTTTTGACCCTTACATCTCTAGTCACAATAGACGAACACAATTTGCTGCAATAACGCGATTAAACCGAATTTAGAGTCAGTTCAGATCAAAAAGAAAACAAATCAGTAATTCTGTAGGAAAGACAATTTTGAGCGACATTTCGATTTTTGAAATTTTCAGCTCAGCTCGGCAGCTCCAGCCGATTCTTGCACCTCGCTTAACAGTTCTTTCAAAACATCAGTGTCAATGTCGTCATCATATTTCTTGGTCACAGATTTTCTCATTTTCTCATCAAAAATGATAGAAAAACTCAGGGTCCGAAATTGAAAAAAAAACGGAAAAATACGAAAAAAACGGAAAAATACAGAAACGGTCTTTTTCCCGTTTTTTTCAAGGCACCAATTTTTGCCCTGGTAAAAAACGCGTATAAATACGTGTTTTTACCGGTAAAAAACCGGTATTTTTACCATGCCAACCCTAAATGCAGTGCACAAAAACACTGCATCACATTATCACCCTCACCAACCAATCAGCTGATTGCCTATGATAATTCGAGTTTCGAGTGTACCTAATAGAGTGTCGAGTGTGCCTAATAGAGTTTCGAGTGTACCCAATCGAGTGTCGAGTGTACTCCAGGCGACCAAGGCCGTGGTCGATCGTGAGGCGAACGGCATCGCGATCGCACTCGTGCAGCACTCGCTCAAGTACACGCCACTCGGCGCGTTGTCGCGACCGTGCGCCGGCATTCGTCGCAAGACCCTGATCGTGAATTTACCCGGCAAACCGAAAGCAGTCGAGGTGAAACGGTGATGTTCATATTGTCTGTCGCTGAGCTCTGCTTGTTTTTTTTTGTTTGTGATTCGACGTAAGTGTCCAGCCGTAAGTAAGTCCAGGCGAAGTGTGCGCTGGAAAACCGGTTTTCACAAGCCAGCAATACAGGGCACAAAGCGAAATTTCAAGTCGTACAAGCTGTAAAGCCATATTGTTCAAGTTTTATTTGTTTAGCGATTTTGTAGCATCAACAACAAGCATTACCAACACGTTCGCCAGTGTTAGTGGGTTTGTGTTCACAGTTTGTGTGTTTTTTTGTTGTTGTGGAGGTTACATGTGCAGCATATCTGAAAAAGCGCGTGTTGATCAAATGTGAAAATGACTCGTTTGACTTCCAGTCAACTTCCTCAATCCTCAATTCACGCCTGTTGCTCGCCGGCATGCGAGACTGAGAATTTGTTGCGCAGCCCAAACAAATCGACCGTGTGCTTTTCAGGAAAAACATCTTGAAAGTCTTAAAATGGAATGTTTTTCAGGAAAACTTCGAGGTTCTAGAGCCGATCCTTGCACACGCGGTGCTGCATCTTCAAGAGCAAGTGCACGTTGCACATTGCCAGCAGGAAACGCAAAACAGCTAGCATCAAACCACTCTGTCACTCGTATGCGCATCATTCAGCCAATCAGCGTGATTTCATTTGCAGTTTCTTTCGAACGTAGCAGCAATTGTGTTTTTTTAGTTTTTTTCTCAGCTTCCACTTTGTTGGCGCTTCACCCGATTCAGTTCGTCTTACTTCCGCCAGTGTTTTTTGTTCGCTCTCGTTCTGTGGTGACTGACTTGGTTGTGATCACTTTGATGCATTAGTTTCAATGTCAATGTTTTTCATAACTTCAAAAAACTGTTGAATGATTCGAGAGAAGAAGGCAATAAAACTCCAGTCTGACTCGGTTGTGGCGTTTTGTTCGAAGAAAACACACTTTTTTCTGCAGAGAGTGCTGGCTAACTCTGGATGACCAGTCAAGACAAAGCCATATCAATTATTTATTGTTATCAGTTTTTCACCACATTTTTCAGGTTCGCGTTTTGCTTATCACCAAAAAATTGTTGTGTTCATGTCAATTCAGGGAGCAGTTCACAAAAGAGATGTGAGAGCGTAAAAATAATACAGTTCATAACGGGACCATTAGCCGAGAGACAGGATGTCCAAGTCTCCCGCCCCGGGCCCGTCTGCGGACTGGTCCGCCGTCACAAAACTGTCCGTCAGCTTGACCGCGGCACTATTGGGCGGTCTCGTCGCGATTCTAATCGGCCTGCCCAACGATCGCGGCGGCACTTTCGACGGCGCTCCCCGCTACAACGCACAGTACCCGTCAACTGAGCCGACGGTGCAGTCGAACGGTGACGTGTCCTTTCGGATAGCGGTGGTCACGGACTTGGATCACGACAGCAAGCTTGCCGATCAGGCGAACACTTGGCAGAGTTTTTTCAGACGTGGCGTTCTGACGCTCAGTCATGTGATTTTGCTGATTCTGCTGATTTTTTTTTGATTTTCAGCAGCTACTTGCATTGTTGCAGCTTTGCTTGCTGTTCTACAAACAAAGCTTCCGTGATTGGACAGAACTGAACCTGACAGAAAAAATCGGTTTCGAATTCTCTGAATTACCGTTCGCTTTGAGTTGCACAATGCGCCGGTTACGTGTGGTGGTGGTGTGCGTCTTGATTGATTCGTTTGAACTTGAAATAATACTGCAAACTTTATTTCGTTTGCTCAGTTGCCCCAAACAAACTATCCAATCGGTCCTTGTTTAACAATCCATGTGACGTTTTTTTGTCAAAAATTCTCTCAACTGTCCAAATTTTCAGGACTGGAAACGTGTCTCGGTCGCGTGGGACACAGCGAGCTTCCCACTGCGCTCAACGCTCGCCCAAGGTGGCCGCTCAATGGAGCTGTCGGATTTGGTCGTTTTTGACGGTCATTTACTGGCGGTCGACGACAGAACTGGCGTGCTGTATAGGTGAGCGCCAATTGACAGTTCGGCACATTCCGTTACGTGGTTTAGTTTCGGTGTTGTCTTGGTTTCTTTCTTCCATGAAAAATCTCATCTGAATGTCAACATTAGATGGGTTATTTCGACCACGCATAGACGTTTAAAATAATCTCACACGTCGAAAATCATCAGACACGCCACAGACGTTGTGTGTTGGAACGTGGTGCGTTTTATGAAAATGAGTAGTGTTTTAAAAAGTGAGGAGTTTTACTCCAGAGTGTTCCAAAAGTTTTGCATTTATAAACTCCGGCGCTTTCCTATTTTAGCGTAACTTTCCACAAATAGAGTAACTTTGATATTTTAGCGTAACTTTCAACAAATAAAGTAACTTTGATATTTTAGCGTAACTTTCAACAAATAAAGTAACTTTGATATTTTACCGTAACTTTGATATTTTAGCGTAACTTTCAATATGTTACGCTAAAATAGGATAGGGTTTGGTACTGTCCTATTTTAGCGTATCAACATATAAACAGCTCATTTAAAGTTATTTCAGCCGCGAAACTTTGTAAACCTACGTTATTTTGCACGGAGATTTCAAACTTTGACCTTGTGTGGGTTACGGTAACGCCCGGTTTTGTCCCAACACGATCTTAGTTCCGTCAACAATCCACAAACACCTTGGTAACCGCAACCAAATTAGTGAAACAACTTAGATTAGGGTTGTTTTGCATGGAGATTTCAAATTTAAACCTTGTGGGTTACGGTAACGCATCGTTTGGTCTCAACACGATTTTAGTTCCATCAACAACCCACAAACAGCTTGGTAACCGCAACCAAACCGGTGAAACAAGCTAGATTAAGGTTGTTTTGCACGCAGATTTTGAATTTCAGCTTTCTGGATTACGGTAACGCCTGGTTTGGTCCTAATACGATCTTAGTTTCATCAACAGCCCACAAACATCTTGGTAACCGCAACCAAAGCGGTGAAACAAGCTAGATTAAGGTTGTTTTGCACGCAGATTTTGAATTTCAGCTTTCCGGATTACGGTAACGCCTGGTTTGGTCTCAACACTCAACTCAACGATTTGCTTCACGAACACGTAAATAATGTTTTTAAGTAAATAAATAATAAATAAACGTAAATAAATAAATTTTTGTATGTTTTTCACGGAAATAAGTTCCTGTTGGGACCAAACCAGGCGTTACCGTAACCCACAAGGTTTAATTTAAATAATCCAGAAAGCTGAAATTCAAAATCTGCGTGCAAAACAACCTTAATCTAGCTTGTTTCACCGCTTTGGTTGCGGTTAACAAGCTGTTTGTGGGTTGTTGATGAAACTAAGATCGCATTGGGACCAAACCAGGCGTTACCGTAATCCAGAAAGCTGAAATTCAAAATCTGCGTGCAAAACAACTTTAATCTAGCTTGTTTCACCGGTTTGGTTGCGGTTACCAAGCTGTTTGTGGGTTGTTGATGAAACTAAGATCGTGTTGAGACCAAACAAAGCGTTACCGTAACCCACAAGGTTTAAATTTGAAATCTCCAGGCAAAACAACCCTAATCTAAGTTGTTTCACTAATTTGGTTGCGGTTACCAAGGTGTTTGTGGATTGTTGACGGAACTAAGATCGTGTTGGGACCAAACCGAACGTTACCGTAACCCACAAGGTCAAAATTTGAAATCTCCGTGCAAAAGAACGAAGGTTTGCAAAGCTTCGCGGCTGAAATAGCTTTAAATGAGCTGTTTATATGTTGATACGCTAAAATAGGACAGTACCAAGCCCTATCCTATTTTAGCGTAACATATTGAAAGTTACGCTAAAATATCAAAGTTACTTTATTTGTTGAAAGTTACGGTAAAATATCAAAGTTACTTTATTTGTTGAAAGTTACGCTAAAATATCAAAGTTACTTTATTTGTTGAAAGTTACGCTAAAATATCAAAGTTACTTTATTTGTGGAAAGTTACTCTATTTGTGGAAAGTTACGCTAAAATAGGAAAGCGCCGGGTTAGGCCACAAAACTTTTGGAACACTCTGGAGTAAAACTCCTCACTTTTTAAAACACTACTCCATTTCATAAAACGCACCACGTTCCAACACACAACGTCTGTGGCGTGTCTGATGATTTTCGACGTGTGAGATTATTTTAAACGTCTATCAAGTAGTCCAGAAATAACCCATCTAATGTTGACATTCAGATGGTGCACAAAAATGGAAGAAAGAAACCAAGACAACACCGAAGCCAAGTGGCGGAATGTGCCGAGCTGTCAATTGGCGCTCACCCCTGCAGCACGCCAGTTGTCGACCGCCAGTGCATGGCCGTCAAAAACGACATCCGACGGCTCTGGCGAGCCGCGATGGGCTGAGCGTTCTACAGTGGGAGCTCGCTGTGTTGCGACCGAAGTAGTCCTGGACAGTTGAGTACAGCGTCACATGGACAAACTGCTGGGGCTTATTGCAAACCTTTGCAGTATTGGCGGTTCAAACGAATCAATCCGCCACGTAACCGGCTGTTGGTGAGCTGATAATTCAAACCGATTTTTGGGTCCAGTTCTGTTTTGACTGTTTGTAGAACGGCAAGCGAAACTTTGGCAATACTAGTAACACTGAAAATCAAAAAATCAGCAAAATCGGCAAAATCTGTGACTGTCGGAGCACCGCGTCTGAAAAACTCTGCCGAAATGTTCGCTGTCGGCAAGCTGTCGTGATGGGGTACCGTATCCGAAGGACACGTCGCCGTTCGACTACACCGTCGGCTCAGTTGACTGTGCGGTGCGGAGCACAGATGCATGCCACCGCAGTCATTTAACGAATGACTGACGAGAACCGCCCAATACCGCGGTCAACTGACAATACGGGTGACGGCGGACCGATCCGCAGACGGGCCCGGGGCGGGGACTGAGGCATCCTCTCTCTGTGAGCCGATATGAGCTTTAACGGTGCTACACGCTCTCATATAACGTGAACTGCTCCACCAGATTGACATGAACGCAACTATTTTTGGTGATATAAAACGCGAGCACGAAAAATGTGGTGAAAAACTGATAATAAATATTGATATGGCTTTGTCTTGACTGGTCATCCAAGTGGCACTCTCTACTATGTGTTTTCTTCGAACAAAATACAGCCGAGTCAGACTGGAGTTTTATTTGCCTTCTTCTCTCGAGTCATTCAATGGTTTTGAAGTTATGAAAAACATTGACATTGAAACCTGAACATTGAAATTGATCACAACCAATCGATCACCACAGAACGAGAGCGAACAAAAAACACTGGCGGAGCAAGACGAGGTCGAGGTGAGCTTTTCTTCGTGGAAGCTGAGAAAAAACTAAAAAAGCCCACAATTGCCGCTACGGTCAACTGCAAAAATGAAATCACGCTGATTGGCATGATACGCATACGAGGCAGAGTACTTAACAGTTTTGCATCTACTGATATGTGCAACGTGCACTGCTGCTGAAGTGCACAGCTCCACGTGAGTACGAGATCTAGAATTTTCCTGAAAACATTCCATTTAAGACTTCCTTTTCGAAAACTTTTTGTTTGAGGCTGCTGGTAAGTCTCGACCGGCGGAGTTGACGTCAAACGAGTCGACACCATTTGCATTCGGCACTTTCAAATATGCTGCATGTAACCTCCACAGCAAACACAAGGTACTGCTGATACAAACCGCTGGCAGTATGGACAATGCTTGTTGTTGTGCTGCAAATCAAACCAAAATAAAACTTGAACAATATGGCTGTACATTTTGAAATTTCGCTTTGTGCAACTGTGAAAAACCGGTTTTCCAGCACATAGGACACATTGGACATACATCGAATCACAAACAAAAACAAGCAGAGCTCAGCGACAGACAATAAGGAACATCACCGTTTCACCTCGACCTTTCGACACGATCTTGCACGACGAATGCCGGCACGATACGCATGTGCGAGTGCGCGTGCCGTTCGCCTCACGGCCGACCGCGGCCTTGGTCGCCTGGGGCCTCGACGCGGTGGGCTACGCTCCGAAACTCTATTAGGCACACTCGACACTCTCTATTAAAATTTGCTCCGAGCTCGAATTATCATAGGCAATCGACAATTATTGGTGAAGAATGATAATGTGATGCAGTGTTTTGTGCCAAATTTGGCATGGTAAAAATACCGGTTTTTTGCGGTAAAAACACGTATTTATACGCGTTTTTTGAGACAAAAATTGGTGCCTTGAAAAAAGGCGGGAAAAGACCGTTTTTATATATTTTTCCGTTTTTTCTCGTTTTTTTTTTCGAATTTCAGACCCTGGTTACTGTCATTTTTGATGAGAAAATGAGAAAATCTGTGACCAAATATGACGACATTGACACTGATGTTTTAACGGGTAAAATCGACTGAAAATTTCAAAAATCGAAAATGTCGCTGCTGATTTTGTTTTCTTTTGATCTGAATTTGTCTAAATTCGGTTTAATCGCGTTATTACAGCAAGAATTATCGACTGATGTAAGTCAAAAAAAATTTTTTTTTAATTTTTTAAAGTAAAAAAAAAATGAGCATTTTTTATTAAAAATTTTTTGAAATTTTTAATATTATGCCGTTTTTGTGGGCATTTTTCGAAATTCAACAAAATTTTCTTCCACCTTGTCACTTCAACATACGGTATTCTGTATAGTTGCTACGGTAACCGTAAAAACCGTAAAATGTGACAGTACGATTTTACCGTACTGCGTACAAATACGATTTGAGCCTGAAACTATTAGAAAACCACCGCAAAACCGATGACCTCGTATTTTCAAATGCGATTTGACAAGCGCTTGTGTGCGTGCGCCACGTGGTGACGGATTTGATTTTTCGTTGGTATGATTGCATGTGCAGCATATCTGAAAAAGCGCGTGTTGATCAAATGTGAAAATGACGCTTTCGGTTTTAAGTCAACTTCCTCAATCTTAAATTCACACCTGTTGCTCATGCGAGATTGAGAATTGGTTGCGCAGCCCAAACAAATCTACCATGTGTCGACAAGTGTTTTTCAGAAGAACCGTTTTTTGCCGTCATGAAAGTCCTAAAAACGAAATGTTTTTCAGGAAAACTTCGAGGTTCTAGAGCCGATCCTTGCACACGCGGTGCTGCATCTACAAGAGCAAGTGCACGTTGCACATTGCCAGCAGGAAACGCAAAACAGCTAGCATCAAACCACTCTGTCACTCTTATGCGCATCATTCAGCCAATCAGCGTGATTTCATTTGCAGTTTCTTTCGAACGTAGCAGCAATTGTGTTTTTTTTAGTTTTTTTCTTTGCTTCCACTTTGTTGGCGCTTCACCCGATTGAGTTCGTCTTACTTCCGCCAGTGTTTTTTGTTCGCTCTCGTTCTTTGGTGACTGACTTAGTTGTGGTGATCACTTTGATGCATCAGTTTCAATTTCAATGTTTTTCATAACTTCAAAAAACTGTTGAATGATTCGAGAGAAGAAGGCAATAAAATTCCAATCTGACTCGGTTGTGGCGTTTTGTTCGAAGAAAACACACTTTTTTTGCAGAGAGTGCTGGCTGACTCTGGATGACCAGTCAAGACAAAGCCATATCAATTATTCATTGTTATCAGTTTTTCACCACATTTTTCAGGTTCGCGTTTTGCTTATCACCAAAAAATTGTTGTGTTCATGTCAATTCAGGGAGCAGTTCACAAAAGAGATGTGAGAGCGTAAAAATAATACAGTTCATAACGGGACCGTTAGCCGAGAGACAGGATGTCCAAGTCTCCCGCCCCGGGCCCGTCTGCGGACTGGTCCGCCGTCACAAAACTGTCCGTCAGCTTGACCGCGGCACTATTGGGCGGTCTCGTCGCGATTCTAATCGGCCTGCCCAACGATCGCGGCGGCACTTTCGACGGCGCTCCCCGCTACAACGCACAGTACCCGTTAACTGAGCCGACGGTGCAGTCGAACGGGGACGTGTCCTTTCGGATAGCGGTGGTCACGGACTTGGATCACGACAGCAAGCTTGCCGATCAGGCGAACACTTGGCAGAGTTTTTTCAGACGTGGCGTTCTGACGCTCAGTCAGGTGATTTTGCTGATTCTGCTGATTTTTTTTTGATTTTCAGCAGCTACTTGCATTGTTGCCAGCTTTGCTTGCTGTTCTACAAACTAAGCTTCCCTGATTGGACAGAACTGAACCTGACAGAAAAAATCGATTTCGAATTCTCTGAATTACCGTTCGCTTTGAGTTGCACAATGCGCCGGTTACGTGTGGTGGTGGTGTGCGTCTTGATTGATTCGTTTGAACTTGACATAATACTTCAAAATTCATTTCGTTTGCTCTTCAGCCAGTCAACTCAATTGCCCCATACAAACTATCCAATCGGTCCTTGTTTAACAATCCATGTAACGTTTTTTGTCAAAAATTCTCTCAACTGTCCAAATTTTCAGGACCGGAAACGTGTCTCGGTCGCGTGGGACACAGCGAGCGTGTCACTGCGCTCGACGCTCGCCCAAGGTGGCCGCTCAATGGAGCTGTCGGATTTGGTCGTTTTTGACGGTCATTTACTGGCGGTCGACGACAGAACTGGCGTGCTGTATAGGTGAGCGCCAATTGACAGTTCGGCACATTCCGTTACGTGGTTTAGTTTCGGTGTTGTCTTGGTTTCTTTCTTCCATGAAAAATCTCATCTGAATGTCAACATTAGATGGATTATTTCGACCACGCATAGACGTTTAAAATAATCTCACACGTCGAAAATCATCAGACACGCCACAGACGTTGTGTGTGGTGTGTGTTGGAACGTGGTGCGTTTTATGAAAATTAGTAGTGTTTTAAAAAGTGAGGAGTTTTACTCCAGAGTGTTCCAAAAGTTTTGCATTTATAAACTCCGGCGCTTTCCTATTTTAGCGTAACTTTCCACAAATAGAGTAACTTTGATATTTTAGCGTAACTTTCAACACATAAAGTAACTTTGATATTTTAGCGTAACTTTCAACAAATAAAGTAACTTTGATATTTTACCGTAACTTTGATATTTTAGCGTAACTTTCAATATGTTACGCTAAAATAGGATAGGGTTTGGTACTGTCCTATTTTAGCGTATCAACATATAAACAGCTCATTTAAAGTTATTTCAGCCGCGAAACTTTGTAAACCTACGTTATTTTGCACGGAGATTTCAAACTTTGACCTTGTGTGGGTTACGGTAACGCCCGGTTTTGTCCCAACACGATCTTAGTTCCGTCAACAATCCACAAACACCTTGGTAACCGCAACCAAATTAGTGAAACAACTTAGATTAGGGTTGTTTTGCATGGAGATTTCAAATTTAAACCTTGTGGGTTACGGTAACGCATCGTTTGGTCTCAACACGATTTTAGTTCCATCAACAACCCACAAACAGCTTGGTAACCGCAACCAAACCGGTGAAACAAGCTAGATTAAGGTTGTTTTGCACGCAGATTTTGAATTTCAGCTTTCTGGATTACGGTAACGCCTGGTTTGGTCCTAATACGATCTTAGTTTCATCAACAGCCCACAAACATCTTGGTAACCGCAACCAAAGCGGTGAAACAAGCTAGATTAAGGTTGTTTTGCACGCAGATTTTGAATTTCAGCTTTCCGGATTACGGTAGCGCCTGGTTTGGTCTCAACACTCAACTCAACGATTTGCTTCACGAACACGTAAATAATGTTTTTAAGTAAATAAATAATAAATAAACGTAAATAAATAAATTTTTGTATGTTTTTCACGGAAATAAGTTCCTGTTGGGACCAAACCAGGCGTTACCGTAACCCACAAGGTTTAATCTTCAAAATCTGCGTACCAAAAGTAACTAATCTAGCTTGTTTCACCACTTTAATTTAGAACCACCAAGATGTTTGTGGGCTGTGAGCTAAGGTCACCAGGATTAAACCGAATTTACTTATCAGAAGCTGAAATTCAAAATCTGCGTGCACCAAACCAACCCAACTTGTTTCGATTGCGGTTACCAAACTGTTGTGGGTTGTTGATGGAACTAAAATCGTGTTGAGACCAAACGATGCGTTACAAGGCGAGTTGCCGAATCTTCCATGCAAAACAACCCTGTCTAAGTGACTATGAATTTGGTGCGATTTACGAAGGTTTGGATTGTTGACACCAGGACTAAGATCGTGGGTTGAAACCGAACGTTGCCGTAACCTAAAAGGTCAAATGTTTGAAAATCTCCGTGAACCCTACCCGTTTACAAAGTTTCGCGAGCCCAAATAACTTTAAATGAGCTGTTTATATGTTGATACGCTAAAATGGGACAGTACCCAAACCCTATCCTATTTTAGCGTAAAATATTCAACAATACGCTTTAAAATATCAAAGTTACGGTAAAATATCAAAGTTGCTTTACATTTGTTGAAAGTTACGCTAAAATATCAAAGTTACTTTTATTTGTTGAGAAATTACGCCATGTCAAAGTTATGATTGCTAAAATAGGAAAAGATTTATAAAATGCAACTTTTCGTCTCACCAACCACAAAAACACTGCCATTTTTCGTTCCAACACAACGTCTGTGTACATCTGATTTTCGACGTGTGAAAGACCCGTAAACGTCTATGCGTGGTCGAAATTGCATCACAATGTTGACATTCAAAGATGAATTAAAGTTGTACACCGAAACTAAACACCACGTAACAATGTGCCAATTGGCAAACTTGTGGCACTTTCTGATGGGTCTGAAACCCCGTAACCGTCAAAAACGACAAATCCGACAGCTCCACCTGAGCGGCCACTGCGACTTGAAGCTGAAACTTGGCCGCTGTGTCCCCACGCGACCGGAATTTCCTGAAAATTTTGGACAGTTGGAAAATTTTTGACGAAAAAAACGTCACATGGATTGTTAAACAGGACCGGTGGATGTTTGTTCCAGAACTGAGCAAACGAAACAAAGTTTGCAGTATTATTTCAGGATTCAAACAGATCAGCGCACACCACCACGCACGTAACGGCGCGACAACTCAAAAGCGAGAATGAATTCCCGGAGAATTCGAAACCGATTTGCCAGTTTCAATCACGAAATGTTTGTAGAACAGCAAACACCAAAACTGCAACAACTTGCTGAAAATCAAAAAATCAGCAGAATCAGCAA
>JASANC010005854.1:0-26918 GCA_030248135.1 Theristus sp. LFF4_11 | reverse complement strand
TGTGTATGTGCATGTGCTGGTATAGTCGTCACCATTTTTTCGCCGACATTATTCCAACTGTTTTCCGCAAAAAACGCAAGCTGCCCATACAGCAATGTATTCATGTATATCCAGAGAACGCATGTAATGGGCTTTTCGGCGCCAGTGTAAGTGCAAATCGCCCATGGAAAAAAATCTTAAAAGTTGGAGCTGTTACGGTATTACCACCGTAACGGGGTCTTGACATGCTCTTGCTCATGATAGTAGCGTTATGTTGTTTAAAAACCGAAAGCGCCGTTTTAATCTGTATCATAAATAATTTGCAATAAAACGATGTTACCTTCTAGTGACATCTCAAACTCATCCGTCTACTATTATAGTGTGTTGTCTCGTGTCTTTCCGGTGTTGTGAATGATACTTGCACGTTTTGCAAACGAACCGGTTTCTCTGTTCGGTATATTTTGACAAGTACAGTGGCACGCATAAGTCATATTGCACCGGCGCCTCATCAAAAAACCCTCGATTTTCTGTTTTTTCTTCTTTTTAATATCCGCCGACCGCTGTTGCTGTTCCAAATAATGTGCATTGAAGCGGTTATAAGCTATTATTTTGTTACATAACGTGCCATCATGGCCTTGCGGTGGGCGATAGTAGTGTCACTTTCAGCTTTCAGTAGCGATCACAGTTATGCACGTTTGAAAAAAATAATAAACCTTGTTCACGTCACGTGCATTTTGTTCAAGATACTAAGTATAACAGTAAAATTACAATTTGTTAGTACAAAAATGAGTTACGTACACAACTTACGTTGCACATAGAAATAAAGACTACAACTCAACTATCGGCACCAGCATATCCTGAAATTTACAAAGGTTACCCAGCCATAGCGTATAGATTTGTTGTCTCTGCTGATGATCATATGCTCAATTTGATGTTTTTACACACACAGATATCGCACAAGAGCCAATGCCAGTGTGTTTGTTTGTTTGTGACAGTAGTGCAACATTGCTGTGTTATAGCAGAGAGTGCTCTCACTTTAGACCAACATTTTGTTCGCATAATCAAAACTGCACACATCGTGTTTCAGCCGTCTCCAATCTGTCGCGCACCCAGCGAGCGGTCGCGTTACGTCACGTGACCTCATCGCATTAACGCGCACGTTAACGCCGCGTCAACGCGACATATTACGCGCGATCATGGCGTACGCGGCGACATTACGGCCGACGTCCGAGAACACCATCATCATCCCGCTGAACATCACCGAGTCCGTGAACGCCAGTTTACGCTCGTTAACGTTGGGCGACATTAACGTCGGCGTTAACGATGCGGCGGATGACGTGAACGCGGACATCTTCAAGAACGTCAGCTTCGGACTGGCCTGTCTGCTGTTGTTGTGTTGCATCGTCGGTATACTATTCAACGCGATCTCCATCCACATCTACACGAGACCGGTGATGCGGGCGCCGATCAACACGCTTCTGACGGCGTTATCCGGCGTTGACCTGTTGCTCTTGTTACTGGCGATCCCGGCGTTCGTGTTGCCCGGACTGAACGTCTACATGAAGTGGAGCGTCATCCATCACAGCACTTACTATACGACGCTCTACTTGTATCCGATCACGCTGATGACGCAGACGTGCTCCGTCTGCCTGCATGTGTTGATCACGGTCGAGCGATATATTGCGGTGAGAGTTTTGACTGTATTTGATAATTGATTTGTACAGATATTCGCTGAAACATTTGAGAAACTCATGTAATACCCAGAAAAACGCGCTGAATAACGTAGTAACGCTAGATTTTTAAATTGAACGTCTATAAATTTAAAAATAAATGATTTTTGTGGTTTTGAAGGTGAAAAAGCATGCTCTATGTTGAAGCGCAGAACATGCACTGCCATCCCTCCCGTAATCGCTTCAGCATTTTTTTCCACAAAGAGGGCGGAGTCAAACGCCACACACTCCCGGTGTGATGAAATCAGTCCGCTCTCTCCAATAATAAACGAGTCTATCGAAAAAAAAACAAACAAAAACAAAATCGGAACTCGCAATCTGTCACTTCACCTACCGCCAGGTGTGCCATCCGTTCCGCGCGCTCCACCAGGACACCCACCGTCTGAAGGTGGCCGTGGGCTTGATCGTGCTCGTCTCCGTCGCCTACAACGCCGTCCGCTTCTGGGAGTATCGCGCGACGCCCGTGGCGTACGAGCTCGATTACCACCTACGCAGCAACGACGCCTATTACATCGTCTACTATACGACGTTGTATCTGATCACGCACTTCGCCGTGCCGTTCACGATGTTGGCCGTGTTGAATACGCTCGTGATGCGGACGATCTTGAGCGCGCGAAAGGACCGCATGAAACTGACCAGACATCAGAAAGGTGCGTTTATATCGTTTGTTTGCATTTACATTTAAGGGGCATTCATCGTGACGCAATATTTAGTAACCGCTTGCCTATGTTGTAACACGGCTGCGTGTATCAACAAGCGAATGGGATGGGGTGTAGAGTTTGGTGGGTTCTCCCGTCATATTTCAACTGCCAGTTTTTAAACGAATGAACGAATAAATCGATTGTACTTCATATAATCCAGGTGAACACAGTCGCTCGATAATGATGGTGATCGTGACGGTCGTGTTCGCCGTGTGCAACAGTCTCACACTGGTGATCAACATCATCGAGTTGATCGACAGCGACGTGTTCGAGACGCAGAAGCTACTCGCGTACATATTGAACGACTCCAGCAATGTGCTCGTTGTGATCAACTCGTCAACAACATGGATCATTTACTATCAGTGCAGTGTCAGGTGCGAAATGAATGTTCTTTATTATTTTCGCGTTTCCTGGGACTGGGGTTGTTTGCAGTCAAAATTTCCTGTCAAGACCACAACACCCAAAAAAACTGCCTGCCCTTTGCACACACACACAGGTACCGCCGTCTGTTCCAGTACATCCTGTGCCACTGTATATCGCCGGAGAAATACCCGGAGCTCGCGATCGCCGAAACGAAGTCGACCACACTGACGACGGCGCGCAAACAGATGACCACCAGCAACCTGAACATACACCATCACCAGCATGATCCGCTGAAAGGCGGCGTCGTTCGGACGTCGCCGCCACGCGGTGGCCTCAATAATCACCTGCACACAACCGCCTGCAATACGTCCTGCACGTGTTCGGACGATCACCAGCATCGTGACACGTCGCCGAATTCCCTGTCGCCCTGTCGACCGTGCAGAGACCGCAAAATCGACGGTGTTCCGAAGACCTTGGTCAGCTCCATCGAGAAGCTCGACGCGACGGCGGCCTCCTGCGGCGGTTCGCAGAGCAGTCTGAGCAGTCGGACGGTGGCGACGACACTGAAAGTGAACGCTGCAAGTCAGTGGAATGCGGACGTTATTGGCGAGCCGCATTCGTCCGATGTGAAACACGACGACAATGGCGGCGCGGTTTCGCCGGAGCGACACCGGAATTGCGGTAGAACCGTGAAATTACTGGTTGACGGTGGTACGGTGTATCACGCTGCATAGTTTTCGGTTTTTGTTCGATTTTTTTAGTTCATTTTGCATTGGACGGAGCTGATTTTTCTCACCGAATCTCCACATTTTTACTGTCTTGCACACGGCGGTTGGCACGCAAAACTGTGAAAGCTTTGGAAAAAGTTATACCTTTTTCAAATTTTTGAACTGTGCGTGCTGATTGGTCCAACAGATATGGTTTTCAGTCAATCAGCGAGGTGCACTTCAGTCACGTGTGTTTGACCGTGAAAATGTTCATTTCACGTGCTCACTGTATTTTTCGGTTGTTTTTGTGATCTTTTACAATCAAACATTTGATAATCAACAAGCTTTACCAATTTCATTCTCCAATAAAACGCAGCGATAAAAACACCGTTTTTGCATTCTGAAAAATGACTAAAAACAACGAAAATCCAACGGGGCTGGCTTATTGATAAAAGTTGACTGATTGATCAAAATACTCTCTAGATTAGCGATAATTTTGAAACAAAACAAAAAGTACCAGAAAATTGTATTCAAAACACAATTCACATGAAATCCATGGAATATTTTTTTTCACCGTAAACACACTGAACAACCAATCACAAAAACTAATTCAATACGAAAAACAAAAAGGTGCAATTGCAAAAAAATAAACTCAAAATCAAAAACTCATTTTTGCTTTTGACAACTAAAACATCACATTATTAAACCAACAACAAAAACCACAGCCACACACGACGGCACAAAAATCTCAGAACAAGAATTGTGAAGTAAAATACTAAAAAATAAAACAAAGAATGGCGGTCTTTTGCCAAATTATCTACATGGTATTGTGGATTTATTCAAACGTGTCCGGACTAAAATGACGTCATTTGCTTTAAAAACGCCCGTTTGTCAAGGTACAGGCACTAAAAAGTCAGTTTGATGTGACTGATTCGACATTCACCATTTGTTTACGGGAAGAAATCGGCTAAACGGAAAGTCTGGTTTGCAGTGAACGGCAAGCGCATGTTTGACGGCACATGACGTCATTTCAGTGGGACACGTTTAAAAAATAGGTCATACTCCATTTTTTGCTGAACAAGAAAAAGTTTCTACAGTATCAAACTGACACCATTAACGGAAAAAGGGAAACTGATCGAAAGATAAAAACCATTATAAAAGCAATAAAGACCGTTATACCATTATAAATCTCCACGTTTCAAAATTCAAAATAACTGTATATCTTCTCGACTCATGATAGGCATGTCACGACGACGGTGGGGGAAGAGCTTACCAAACAAAGATCTCTGCTACATGACAAGCCGTATGTACAATAGTACCTCAATTCGGTTGCATTGTCAACCAACACATTCACGCCATTGAGAGCAGAAGAGCGACCAACAGTAGCAACCGTTTCACGCCTGCGTTCCGTTCACCCATTTCTTTATTTAGGATTACCGTATTACCTCTAATAAACCCCCATGGGGGTTTATTTCTTCAGCGACTTCTGGGGGTGGGGGTTTATTTTTGGGGGGGGCTTTATTTTTGGGGGGGGGGTTTATTTGGAAACCATTTTTAGGGGTGGGCAAAAAGGCAAAAATACCTTCCATGGCAGGAAGAAAGTCGCAGAAACTTCTACTCTACATAGAAATTTCCTTTTACAACAGCCTTTTGTAATGAAATTACCATTAACTCATCCATTTGGGGCCTTTGGTAGCACAATTTCATCATTTTCACTGCAACCAGCCACTGAATTCACTGTTTATGTGTATGTTTTTCTGGGTATGTGTTTCAAACAGGTTTCCAATAATCCCCCATGGGGGATTATTTTTGGGGGGGGGGATTATTTGGAAACTTGTCGAGGGGGTGGGGGTTTATTTTGGGGGGGATTAATTTTGGGGGGGGGGGGTTTAATAGAGGTAATACGGTACGTTAAAAGCTCAAAGGATTGCTTCAGTTTGCGATCTACAAGGCGCTGATCTACAGGTGCAATTCACGCTCCAACGCTCAGCAAGGGTGAATTCAGAAACAAATAAGTAAATCAACCGGCTAATCAAGCACAGACAGACACGCCAACAAATCAGCATATGTGCGCAGTGGTGTATGTGGGTACGGTCGAGTCCAGTAGTGTACGCTCAGTTCCAGCCAACCGCGACCATCGACCAACCGTCCGCACCGCTCACGTAACAACCGGCTTCGCCGAGCGTTCTCCGGCAGGCCTGGTGCGCCTCGGCTGGAACGCGCCGGCGTGCGCGTTCGATCGTGCAGCGACGTTCGACGGCGACTGCTCGTGATTCGCGTGCTGCGCGTTCGCCGTCGACCAACGACGCCGCTGCTGCGCATCGTTGCCGGCCGTTTCGTCCGTCTGTTCGGCGTCGCCAGCGGACGGTCGCACAGCGCCGTGCAAACGCGGCATTCGGTCCAACTGAACGCTGCGGCGCGCTTGTTGGAACTTTTTGTACAGCGACGGGACTGCAAATTGGAACGTTTTGGTGGAGCTAGTATACTCTGGCAGCAGACTGCTGCTGTGGTCTTCCTGTGGTTCTGCGCCACTCGCGATTCTTGTGAAACAGCACACTGCTCGAGAACACCAATCAACCGTTTGTTGTTTGTTTCATTGATTTTACTGTCTGTTACTCGCGTACAGTGCAATCTGGCAAAGATATACCACTAGCTGATTGGCGGTTGCACGCACGTGCTGTTGATGGATGCACAGAATGCACACATCAGCCTGCACAGAATGCATGCATCAACTGAACGTGCGTGCAACCAACCAATCAACTAGTTGTATATATTAGCGAGATGGACTGCACATTTGGCCAACTGCAAGCTATGGAAATGTGAATAACCGAACAGGAGCTATTCATTCCGCAACACCCCCGACAACAGACCACAGTGGCAAAGCACTCACAGTAGCCCTGGCCTTGCAGGAATAGAATGATGGCCTCCGTCGCTTTGCCAGGCGCATCCTCGAGCACCAAACCGCAGGCGTCTGACACCTGAATGAAACGCAAAGATGCGAAAAACAAAAATAAAAAAAACACGTCCGATTGATTGATTGGCTGTGTCTTGAATTGAGCAGCGCACTGATTGGTGGATAGCGGCGGCAGCGTCATTCTCGGCACTAACATCATACAACCAATCAGCATCATCAAGAAGCAAGTTGTCATTATTCATAAATCGTAGAGAAACTTTCTGCATGGTTGCCTGAACAACGTGAACCTGACCACGATCATTGTCGTGGCTTTTGCAAAATTCACCCTTGAGATTCCAAAGTTTTCAACAGTGCCGCTCTCATTCGAGAACCATTGACTCCACCCACTTTGATGTACTCGGATTTCGTCGGATCGAGCCGTCCGTTGACGTCGACCGTGTCGTGAATGTGCGGCGAGCCGGAGCCGACGATTTGTAGGACGGGACATCTGCAAAGATTGCCAATACAGAAATGAACTGTTGCCGGAAAGAGCGTTAAGCGGCATTCATGAAACAGTATTTGTGTTAAAACAAAGGTACGCGGTCACTAAATAAGGCTTCATGAATGCCGCGGTCACTAAATAAGGCTTCATGAATGCCGCTTTAGAAATAGAAAGAGAGAGAGTTCTGCACCTTTGTTTGTCAGAAAAAAATGCCTGTACTGACTGGTCAGACCAGTTCGACGCTGTCCTGTACCACCAATGTGGCCAAACTCTCCTAAACTCTAATTGAGCTTGAAAGACCACGGCACCGGTTTGCTTGTGACTTTCCAAAAACAAAACACAAAACAAAATGCTGTACCAACTAGCACAAAAGCATATCAGGACAATATGTGGAAAACACAAGATCTGTGGAAAGAAACATTGTAGGACACAACCAAAGAAACACGAAGTTTTTGACCAACCGTATTGTTTCTGTTGTCCTGCTCAGTGTCATGGCGGGTCTCCTGAAAAAAATGCAGCTTATCCACAAAATTTAAAAGAAAACCAACTCAACAATCCAAGTCCAAGATCATGCAGGTACACGGGCAAACGAAAAAAGAATAACCGGTCGTTTTCTTCTCAAAAAATCCAAACCAAAACAAAAATACAAACGTACGCCAGCCAGGACTCAATAAATCCAGCCAAATTGATCGGTTTCGTAATGGACGTGAAATAATGGCGATACGCGTCGACCATGTCCTGGTTGTACTGATCGATCATGCGCCCAAAGTGGTGCCACATCAAGTAGTCCACGGTGAACGTGGTCATGCCACGGCTGCGCAGGTACGAGATGTTCACCTGAGTGAGAACCGTTGCTTTTTCGCATTCAAACGTATCTTTTGATTTTTTTTTCGTTTCCAAATGACAACCTGATTTTGTTTCGAATTGTTTTTTTTAATATTCGACAAGTTTGATTGGCTTCTGTTTCGTTTTGCGTTGGGTGAAAAGTGAAACGGTCATACGGGTTGGTGAACCCCCTTTTTAGAGCTGCTTGAAGACGCTGAAATGACCCCCTGGAATGGATCAGCAATTCGATTTTCAAAAACGGGTGCGTGTCTGATATAGCGTTACCTCTTTGATATTTAGGTTGAGCTATATCAAGATAATAGTTCCAAAAAACGTTTTCATAAATAAACAGTTTCCACCTTTTGGTAGCCCCATTCCATCCATCCAGTGACACCCGCGGTGGCGTTGATCAAAATTAGTGCATCGACCGTTTCCGGGTATTTCAACTGAAAAAAAACTGTTTTTTGCAAAAATTTCAGTTTTTACAGATCAATAAAAAAGTCTGATTCAGTTTCGCCACAAAAACAATCGCAAAAAAACGAAAAGTTAAAAAAAAACTCACCGCATAGCGCATCATAATGTTCGCACCAGCACCGACACCGAAACCGATGAAACTCTTCAATCTGAAACGTCAGTCAATTTAGCATTGAGTTCTGTGTTTTGTGATAAGATTTACAGTAGGTTTCTTTCAGCATTTCATAGGTTTTTTTTAGCAGAACCCATTTTTCATGGTAAAAGAAGAAAGAACGGGTACAGTCAGAAGGAACACAGTTTATAGCCACAAACGGGGGTTGCAAAACACAATCCACTCCCCGCTCATTTCCTCATTGAATTCAAAGTATTTAGTGCTCTGTAATATTAGAAAGGATTGAACATTACATGCTGTATCAAAGGAATACACAAAAAATCGCAAAACCGTGTGTCACAAAAAAAAGAAGTTTTCGAATTTCACCATGGGCAACAAAAGCTTTCGTCTCCCAACGACCAACAAACAAACAAGCCACTTCCATAATCGACTGACACCCCCAAGACTTGTTTTCTTTTCCAAAAACTAGTATTAATAGAACCGGCAAGGGAGGTTACCTGCGGCAGAATCCGGCGGGCACTATCTCTTAGTTTTTCGTGCTCATTTTTTTTATTTTTTTTTATTCAAAGCGATAAACATCGTTTTTAATCTCGAACCCCAAATCACAAATCTGACTCATTAATATACACCGTTTTTTCTAACGAGGCAGCGCACCTACCAACGAATAGCGCTCACGGAAGCGAACTGCTAACGGTTTTTTCTTTTGAAGTTCGCTGCTTCCCGTTTCCTTCAAAAGTCGCCCCGACCCAACCAGCACGCCTTTCTTCTTTCGTGTCATGGTTGTGAATTTATGGGAATCGGACATAAAACGAATCGGATAAGCATCGCAAAAGAAAAATGCAGCAGAAAAAAACAGCAGAAACTGCGATATCAGCACGCCTTATTTCCACGTTTCTCTGGATCTTTTTCGATCGAATTGGTTTAGCTGCACTGTGTTTATCTGCGTTAACAACACTGAAGTCTCAAATTAGTGCAAATTTCACCCGACAAAAAAACCAGCAACAAAGCTACTGAATGACAAAACGCCTGTCACACGGAGGTCCAACAATGCTCATTAAAACCGGATTATTTTGCAAGAAAACATGTTGTTGTTGCTGTTATTGTCTCGTCTCGATGGTTTGTAGAGAAGTTGACAGAGTCAAAATCAATTAAAATTGTGATTCGATACTTGGTTTGAATGAAAATGTACGATGATGAAACTTTGTGACTTTACCAGCACATTCACTTCAAGATCTAATGGATCTTTGAGCACAGGGGCTGAAGTGTGATTGAATCAAATTTGAATATTTGCTACGCGGATTGGCTGTCTGCACACATCAATAATGCAGCGCATCATCAGAATGCAACTGCATTCAAACAAAGTTCATGAAGGTAAAACCATGAATGCACGAAGGCAGTTGAACGTTGAGAAAGAAACACAGAAGACACAAACAGGCTGAAAAAGCGGACACCACAGCTTCCGAGAGACAAATTATTCCACAGCAGCGAGCGTCGCAACAAGAAGCCTCGCAACTCGCTTCCCTTTTTTAACCGGCAATGCAATTACACTTCAGTCGCGCTCTTAGAAACGCTCACATAACATAATGTTAAAGCCAACGTGTTTTCGAGAGCAAAATATAAAAAAAACGAAAAAATAATAAATAAATGAAAACGCAAAAACAGTGCGTGGTGCAACTACTATTGATTCATGTGCCTCTCTGTGCAGCTCGAAGGGATTATTCGAAAAGCGTGGCAAAGCCAGCGCATACCCGAAATTATCCGGAAATAACCGGCACAAGCGTCTGTGATGTAATCTTTTTGGGCTTTCAAGCTGAAATTTGTGCTTTACGACTCAGTTGGTGTGCCTCTATTATGAAACCTTTGATGATATGGAAAAATAAAAAAACAGAATCCCGAACTGGTACAAACAACATGTGTATGTTGTGTGGAGTTTCTAAAAATAGCGAACAACTGTCACGTGGCAGCTCAATCATTACGGTAGTTCAATGTGAATAGGTGATTGTTTGGAAAATGACCGGAAAAGGGCAAGGCACACACAAATGACTGGTAAAACAAAACACGTATGAAAGAACAGTTTTCATCGGTAGGCAAAAGCTGTCAATTTAAATTGAAAAAAGGGGTCACTCTAAAATGACACTGAATATCTTACAGTTGTTTCCGCAAGAAAATGTCTCCGGCCACCAAGAAAAACCAGCGGTCCTTCAGACCTTCAGTACCCGCGGCGAGGTTAGGATATTGAAGCGTTGAATGTTGGGTAAACGGCAGATCACTTCAATCGTTCGCCCCCAGACTCCACCATAAACTTTCAACCTTCGGGCTGCCGAAATCAACAAGAAGAAAGGTGACAAACGCCATCACAAACGGCCGTAGGTCGGTTGCGAGTGAGACAGAAAACGACCGTAAATCGCGAAACGACCGCAGGCCGCGAAAGACCGTAGGCCACAACGACTATAGGCCACACAACGATCGCAGATCGCAAACGACCGTAGTCCATAATGACCGCATGCCGCGAACGACCGCAGGCCGAGAAAGACCGTAGGCCACAAACGACGGTAGGCCACAACCACTTTAGGCCAAAACGATCGCAGGCTGCAAACGACCGTAGGCTATAACGACCGCAGGCCGAGAAAGACCGTAGGCCACAAACGACGGTTGGCCACAACAATCGCAGGCCGCAAACGACCGTAGGCCATAACGACGGTAAACTAAAAAGACCGTAAGCCGTAAACTACCGTCGGCCGCAAACGACCGTAGGCTGCAAACGACCGTAATCTGCTGGCCGACCGCACGCAAGCGCCCGAATGTGAAAGAAAACACCACTCCAACCGACCACGACGGGATCATCCGGCGCCGGCATGTCAACGAAATACGACACGTCCGACGGCGTGGCGGCGACGACGACTTTCTTCGGCGGCATCGCACGATGGCGCGATCTCGTCTGACTGCTGCTCGGTCGCTGCGACCGGTGTCGGTGGTCGATCGTGACCTTGGACGTGCTCACGCGGGCACGAGGCCGGGCCTCATCGGCCGTGCCACTGCCGTTGAACGTGTCCATATTCAGTGCCTCCTCCGTGGACGCCCCGCAGTACGACTGCTGCTGTTGCTCCATGCACGATTCGCTTTCGGGCAGCCAAAATGTGCGCGTCGTGAAATTGTGATCGGATTGATTGTCGACGAACGCAACCGTTGCTGCGGCCGTTTTCTTCTTGCGCGGTTTGTTCAGACCGGCGGCGGTGTTTCGCGGTTCGGCCGATGAGCAGGCGGCGGTTACATTGAGATTGGTCGCAATTTCATCAGGATCAGCGATTTCATAATCAATGTTAGATTCATTTGGAATGCCGTTCTGCGTCGCGTTCGCATCTGTGGTCATCGTCGGCTCGTTCGAAACAAAATCAACCGCTGCAATTTAAGAATAAAAAACCACAACAAAAACTGAGAAAAAAAACAAACCACAAGAACAAGACCGGAATTGAATAAATCTGTTGAATACTGAGGAAATTCTCGTTTGAACAGTTCAGGAAGCGGAGAAACATCCGCGAAAAACAGTTGAACAAAAAAAACGAAATGAGACACAATTGCGAGCAGAAAGCCGAGAACGAGCGCGATATGGGAACGCATACTAAAACGACTTGATCTCGCCGTGTCAAACCAACATCGATCATCCGAAAGCTGTGAACTATCGAGCATGGCATTTATTGTGGTGTTGGTTAAAAATGGATAAGCGAAAACGCGCTTCTGGGTTAGAAAAACGTGAAACGTTTGGATCATTTGTTGAGATTTGTCAAGAAATCTGGTTCTTGAAGACAACTTTTACATCAACGGCACTTCATTAATGTTGTTGTCGTCGTTTTTTAAAAAGTGTACCCACGAAATGATGGCCGAACAGAATCACAGTCGTTACGGACATGTCTAGTTTGAGCCAATGACGGCAAAAGCGCAAAACATGAGAACAACCACAACGGAAAACAACAAATAATAATATGCCTGCACTGCAACTAAAAACGACAACAAAGCTCTGACTTTAGAAGAGTATGGAAGCCAACTCAGAGGCCAGGCAGCGTCAAATGCAATAAGCCTATTCGGTCGTTTTCTGCATGCCCCGAGACGGAAAGAAACTGCAAAACGAGTCCACAAAATGGAACAACCGGCGAAAATCCAGGAAATGAGTTCATCAGAAAAAAAAGACAGAAACTATAGAAAGAGTTCCAAAAAGAACGGCGCTCAACAATGACCTTCATTTCAACAAACCAGTCAGCGAGCGCAAGAACACAACATTTAGCGACCGACAAGTTTGTATGGCGATAAATTGGCACAGGGGAAACGCCAAAATCAAGCAGATTTATAGTCCCATGTTTTGTTGAAAACCGCGCATGTAACTCGAAAGTAGCAGTAACACGAAAAACGATGACGCAAGAGTTGAAAATGATTTCCGTCAAAAAGTAAATAAAAAACAAAAAAGGGTCTTTGGCGTCTCTACCATCGAAACTGGTCTGTTAAAACAAGAACCGAAACTCCTGCTGAAACAATGGAGTTGGCACTGATTAACAGTTCCGAATGACTTTTGAGTGAGATCTATCATTATGGGTGGGAAGACCATGAAAACATAACTGTGCTCCAGCAGCAGACCACCCAAGATGGCCAGAAAACGCGACAGCAGTCTCGATCACGCTCTTCCCTGGAAAATATTCTGCCTGGTTTTCAATGGACGCTTCTTAATAATCATCGTCATGCTGATCTGATGGTGACATTGCTGATCTGATGGTGATGATGATATCATGATCAACAATCAACATCTGATGGTAAGTATTTCAGCAAATGAGCTGTTTGCCACCATGCACTTTTACACAACTGAGCAAACCACCCTGCCGAAGTATTACGGTTTATTGTATTCAAATGGAGAACCGAAACAAAAAATGCAAAAACAAACAGCCTTCTTGCACCATTGCTGGAACGGCGCACTGAAATCGAATTGTTTTCCTCTCTTTCACTGTTTTGCAATTCTGTCTGCAACAAAAATACGGATACGGGATACCACCACTTCCAGTGCTCGATGGCATCGATAATGAAGGGCAGCATTGGCATACGATGGACTGGTGTGGTCTGTAGAAACAGAATGGTAAACGAAAAAAGGAGAAAAAACAGACGAATCTTTTTCCATAAAAGGCAGATGAGACAAAAAAAACATGCGAAAAAACCCAAACCAAACAACAGCGCAACATTGCCGTGATGCGCGAGACGCCGCCGTAATTTGGAAGCCGAATAGAAGACTGGCACATGCCCGCAGAAAACGAGCGAATACGACAACCAGCTTTAATTTAAGCCGACACGGCATTGTGTGCAGCAGCAGCATAGCGATGCAAAATGTTGGTGCGGCAAATAAACAAGCTTAAAAACATGAGCAGCTTTGCTTATACGGTGGTGGCGATGGCCGCAAAAACAATGATGAGATGATGCCAGACACGAAAAAGAGACTGGCTGGACAGAAGCAGAAACAAATGGCAACATTAGTGAACATTCGGGTGGAATGAAATGCGTGGTTTTCGTCGTGAATTATGATGCGTGACGCAAATGCGGACATTTGAAAGATGCCGTAAAAACCAACCAATCAGCTCATTAGTTTTCGCATAAGTCAGACGATATCGAGTTTTCAGTTGCACGTATTATAATCTCCAGCTAGATGGGTCAAGCCAGACCGGACCGTGGATTTTCTCTGAAGTACAAAAACATGAACTGGTACTCATCTCATTTCGTGCCTGCGTAAAAAGGGAACCAACTTATTACTGAAGTTTCAATGAGCATGTAAGGATAAAAAATAAAGCCCCAGCAAGAATGCAGACATTCGAATGCATAAGTCACGACATATGATCATACATGGGATCACCACCATTACAGTAAAAAAGCCCACTCGTGAGTTTTGAAATTCATTTTGATTCACTCATGTAAAAGTGGCATTCGAGTCACGCACGAAACGTCCATCATGTCGACAGACCACCCAAAGCATGATTTAGTTTTTCTCGATTTCACAAACACGATTGCAATCATAAAAACCATCCAGAAAAACCTTGCTAGCAGTCCACCAAAAAATGCGGTAAGAACCGATGTTGGCACGAATAAAAACAGGAACAGAAACAGACACAATTTTGTTCTTTTGAACATGGCAGAAATTTCGTCAACACTGACATTGCAATTGATGCAACACACTTAACCGTACACGGCGTATCTGATATTTGAATAACGATGACCAGTGTTTTTCCTGCTAAAATCACAAAAAAAGGAACGGTGTGTACGAGCAGAACTCGTCGAAAAATTAACGTTCAAGTTTGGCTTTCATGAACAAAAAACCACCTAAACACTCCGAATATTTGTGACCAAAATTCGTCAGATGCAAGCAGTCAAGCAACGGTTTCAAACAAACTCGACGTTGTCGTTATGCAGCTAGTAACATCAAGTCAACCAAAGGAGTCCATTGAATGCTCGTGCATATCATGTGCTATTGCTGTGCCATGGCCTCCAGGGGATTGCCCTGCACCACAAGTTGCATCCACTAACACTCTCCGAATACACGACGATATGCTGAAGCGAAAAATGCGCAAACTTTATGGTTTCCGATTATTTTCTTCCAGGGAGACACAGGGCGCGATTTATTGCGGCGGAAAAAAATTACCCGAAATCATGTTGCGCCAAACTTCATGTTGCTTGTTCGTTGTCCTTTGCTGTTTCGAAGTTTTTTGTTGCTCTCTTGTGGTGTTGAGGGACCGGAGGGCAAAACCACACAGAAAATTTGCAGATGTTCGTGCAGATATAAATACAAAGCGAATGCATGAAAAAAGCAGAAAACGGTTGTACAGTGAGCGTTGAATTTCGTAAATTGCTTTTCTCGGTTGCGTGCAGGCGAGACCGGAGCGTGCATTACAAACAGGTGCTGTTTACAATGAGATTTGATAATTGACGCTCCGGCTCCGCCTGCACGCAGGTGAGAAACGCGGGTTACTTTGTTTTCTTTGCTTCCGGAGAATTTTTCTGCACGGGTTTCTGCATCTGCATCAACATTCGCACTTTTCGTCTGCGAGACAATAAACATCAAAATACACTACTAGTTTTAACAACATCGTCTAAATCATTACTTGCACCTCAGGCAACCCTTCCGCAAGGGGGCAAATAATTTTTTTCGGGAAAGTTGGGATAAGAGATGAAAACGGTAGCAAACTGCTTTCGACTGAAAATATAAATGAACATATTCATTCATCAAAACACCGGCGGCGAAATTGTTGCTGAAGTTGCTGCTGTTTTACGTGCATACGTTTAAGGCGCATTCATGAAGCAGTGTTCAGTGACGAGTAGCTGTGTTAAAATATAGCTGCGCGGCCACTATTGCTTCATGAATGCCCCTTAGGTCATTTACTGGCCACCACGAATGATTTTGTCCAGCAAATCGCCGGAACATGGACTCGTGAACGGGTAGAGCAATAAAAACTTGACCGCTTTTGAGCACGGATTCGTTTGTCGCATCGGGCGAATACAATCTGCGACACAACACTCTTGAATTTTACAACACCACGGAAGGAGGAAAATTAGAGCAGTGCGAACCAACTTTGCGACAATATCATCTCTAGTAAATCAAGTTCGGAAAACCACAAATTCGACCAAGCCCGTTGAAAAACACGACAAGACAACCGAGTAACTTCGCCGCTTGCTGAAACAACCGGTTGGACTCAAAGACTGGAATCGAAAAAAACAAAACGGAACGGAAACAAAAAGTGAAACGCAATCAACAAGCGGACACATAAAACAAAACAAAATAAGAAAAGAAAAGAAAACATTGGTTCACTGATTGCTTACCTCTCGATAGTCGCCGTCATCCTCAATCACCACGGTTTTCGGTGGCTGCTTCAACGGAGCCATTTCGACAATGTCATCCATGGTTGCGAAATCTCACCTCGGCACACTCGTCTTTTGTTGTTGTGTACTTTCTGCGTTTGAATAGCGAATTCTTGTGAAGTTCCTCGTCAGACTCTCGTCTCCTCTCTTCTCCTGCAAACAACATTCGCATCTAGGGTTGTTAAAAAAAACAAAAATCGTCATATTTGTTTTTTTAAGAATAAAAATCAAAGTTGTGCTAAATCAATTAGGGAGTTCGAAGAACCACATTTCATGTGCAAGCGCCTCCCAAATGACTCGTGCATGGCGGAACTTTCCAGATTTTGTTTTGGTGGCCTCATTTACCTGTTTCCCAAACCGTTACAATGCCTCTTCTGGTGTTTTGACCCCCAAAACGTCACTAATTGTCCCCAGCTCAAGTGAAAGCAAACATACCAGCTTGAAACTCGATCAATTCTGATGACGTCGGTCGCCACGACACGAATGGGGCTCGAAATTTTTAATCGGGATTTTTTAATTAATCAAAAAAACGAATTTTGGAAATCAAAATTGTACTTTCATCTGAAAATGCGTTTACGACACTTTCCACAGAAAGTGTCATTACGCTTTTTTGCCCAGAGTTTCGTGTGGACTTTGTTTTTGGCAGAATTTTTTTGACAATATACTTTCAGGTCAAAGATCGACGAGCAAAGTCCAGATACCGACAGAAGCTTCTGCAGTTGGTTTCATGAGCTCGTTAATAGACCAAAAAGCAGTAAATTACCTTGTTTTTACGCTTCAAATTGGGGGAAACCTGCTTGCAACTTTTGGGCGTTACCGATTTGTCGTCTTGAAGAAGCGCGGCGTTGCCCATCAACAACAACGTGAACCGGTGCGTTTTCTATCTGAAGTATTCAAGAAAGCACTATAAAACACAGAACAATCATTTGGAACGAGAACCACAACCTGGGTTTGGATCCACATGCTGCAAAAAGTAGGTCCAAATTGACGTCGGAGCAGTAGCGAAAGTGCGGGGGGGGGGGGGGGGGGGCGGGGGGTCCGTCCACCCCCCTCAGCCGAAAATCCTGCCCGTGCACGGGCAGATACCCGTGTACCCCCCCTCCCCCCTTTACCTCGACACGGGTACTAGACTCCCCCCCCCACCCCCCTCCGCGAGAAAACACGGGATCGCACCCTAGGGTTAGGGGCTTTGAAAAAAAAAATTTTTTTTTTATTTTTTTTTTTCGTTTTTTTTTTAAAAAAAAAATTTGGATTTTTTTTTTCAAACTTAAAAAAAAAATTTGAAAATTTTTTCTTCTACTTTGCTCTGAAAATTCGATTTATGGCATAATTTTTTGAAAGTTCAAACCAAATTTTCTTCCCAACTTCTTTGTGTGCTTAGGTAAATGTCATTATTTGGTCATTTTGACCGACGTACTCCATGTTTTTCGATTTGGATGACTTCTAGAGTCAATTTTTAGCGTTGAAATGACTTAACTGAATTGAAATATCGTTTCAGAAATCGTTTTCTTGCAACTTAGAACATGTTTTTCAGTCGGTAGGCCATGAGATGAACATGATATCTTGTTGATTGGCGTATGTTATAGGTCTACAATGGAGTTGTGCGATATATTGTTAAACAATTTGAGCGGAGATGTTGGTTAATACCACATCACACGACCGTTTTTCAGATACCCGATAACATGGCCACATGTTAAAACTTGCGTGCTGAGCTAAACTAACGTGTTAAACTTGCGTCTGTCAGTTGCCCGCAACGTGATCGCGAAATCATGGTACGTGTTTTCGATACGATGATTTGAAGAGTGGGCTCTCGCCATGTGGCAGATAGCATAGCTGGTTGAACCTGAAAGTGAGTGTCTTGGGGGGGGGGCGACCGGGTCGACAGGGGTTGCCGACTTAGCTACAGCAAACAGGAATTTTTGAACACAGTCAAATTTTGGTAATTTTCTAAAGAGGAACCACTAAGAACGGTTCAATATTCAAGTACACGTGAAAAATTGCCCTGTTTTACTGTTGAAAATGCAACTTTCCCTCTATGAAATGGACATAATTTCAATAAAACACGATTTTCGCTCTTATAGTTTCCCGGATCGTTCTGAAAATAGTCTAGATGAACTCAGCTCGACGAGACGCTTCGAACGAACCTAACTTGTAAAAAAAAAATTTTTTTTTTTAATTTTTTTTTTAATTTAAAAAAAAAATCCGGATTTTTTTTTTTTCCCCTAACCCTATCGCACCCCCCCTCACGGTGGTCAATCTCATCTCAATTTTTTCCAAAAATACCGTAATTTTTGCATTTTTCTTGACGTTTGTGTCTGTCCCTGCATAGATTTTGTTGTTTCTGACCAAACAAGCAGCTTGTTTGCACAAAATATTCTGTATTTTACAAGAATTTCTGTGTTTTTCTAAGGCAAAAATTTGGTATTACCCGTGCGATCCCGGGCACCCCCCTCACGAAATTTTTCTGCCAGTGCACCCCCCCTCAAGAAAATTTGCTGCCCGTGCACCCCCCCCCTCACCGAGAAGGCACCTGACCCCCCCCCTCTAAAAATAGGCAAACACCCCCCCCTCACCAGTGGTCAGTTCTATAAAAGTGAATAGTGTTTGAAAAGTGAACATTTTTACTCCAGGGTGTTCCAAAAGTTAGTCTTTGAGAAATTCTGAAAAAATAATCGAGACATGAGCTTCAAAGACAAACAGTTTTGCGTGGAAATTAGAAATATCAATCCAATCAATGGGAAACTTCGGTCAAAGATGAACTTGTGGTTCAAGTATTCAACCGGATTTTGTCAAGGTCTAAATTTTGGGACACCCTGGAGTAGAAGTATTCACTTTTCAAGCACTATTCACTTTTTATAGAACTGACCACCACAGAGGTCCCGCTTTCGCTACTGCGTCGGAGGCTAATTTTCACGAAAGTTTTTGTCAATTTTAAGGGTCAAAACAGCCTTATTTAATTCTGAAAGTGCCATATTCGAACTCAGCGCGTCAGCACGGCTTGAATGCACCTATTTTTGTGGACCATCGGACTTTCCTTCGGCATTTTGAAAAAAAAATTCTGATTGAAAAACTTTAAAAAAATTGGGATTTTCACTTTTTTTGGGCCTTTAACAAAACCACGGAGGCAACACGGAACACGGAGGCTGCACGCTTAACAAAACCACGGAGGCAACACGGAGGCTACGTGCAGCTAAAGTGACCCATATTTTATATGCACACAACACGCTGCGCACCTTTAACAAAACCACGGAACACGGAGGCACGCGGATTTGGGGAGATTTGGGGACAGGACCAATCCGTCCCCGTCCAAAAAAATTGTTTTTGTCAAATAAATAAATAAATAAATAAATAAAGCAAAACTAAATGTCAAAACTAGACTTCAAGGATTACGATGGGTCTCGACACGATTTTTTAAAAACGTCCCTGATTGCCAGCAAAAGCTACTCTATTGGTGGACACCGTTCATATGATTGCAACAAACAGTCTTATGTTTGAAGTTCGGGCACACGGGTTACGGTAGCGGTAGTTTTGGGTCTTGACACGATGATGCTGAAAACTACTTTGTTTCTTGCGAATAACAGTTGAAACCAATTAGAAACACGCAGCGTTTTCACAGAATGTCAAAACTTGAGTTCAAAGAATACGGTAACTCTGCTGTGTGGGTCTCGACGCGATTTTTTTTAAACTGCCTTTTATTGCCAGGAAAATACTAAAATTGATGAACACCGTTCACATGATTGAAAGAAACAACTGTTATTCACAAGAAACAAAGGAGTTTTCAGCAACTTCGTGTAAAAAGACCGAACTACAGCTACCGTAACCCGTGGGACCTTACTTCAGACATACCGTATTACCTCTATTAAACCCCCCCCCAAACTTACCCCCCCCCCCCCAAAAAATAAACCCCCACCCCCTCGACAAGTTTCCAAATAATCCCCCCCCAAAAAATAAACCCCCATGGGGGTTTATTAGAAACCTGTTTGAAACACATACCTAGCGAATTCAGTGGCTGAATGCAGTGACATTGGTGAAATTGTGCTACCAAAGGCCCCCAAGGGATAAGTTAGTGGTAATTTCATTACAAAAGGCTGTTACAAAAGGAAATCTCTGTGAAAAGTTAGAAGTTTCTGCGACTTCCTTCCTGCCATGGAAGGTATTTTTGCCATTTTGCCCACCCCTAAAAATGGTTTCCAAATAAACCCCCCCCCCCAAAAATAATCCCCCCCCCCCCAAAAATAAACCCCCACCCCCAGAAGTCGCTGAAGAAATAAACCCCCATGGGGGTTTATTAGAGGTAATACGGTATGACTGTTTCATGCAATCATGTGAACGGTATCCACCATTCCAGTAACTGTTCTTGGCAATAAAAGAACGTTTTAAAAAATCGTGTCGAGACCCACAGCAGAGTTACCGTACTCTTTAAAATCCGATTTTTGACGTTCTGTAATAATGCGGCATGTTTCTAAATGGTTTCAACTGTTATTCGCAAGAAACAAAGTAGTTTTCAGCAACTTCGTGTCAAGATCCAAACTACCGCTACCGTAACCCGTGTGCCCGAACTTCAAACGTGAGACTGTTTGTTGCAATCATATGAACGGTGTCCACCAATAGAGTAGCTTTTGCTGGCAATCAGGGACGTTTTTAAAAAATCGTGTAGAGACCCATTGGAGAGCTACCGTAATTCTTGAAGTCTAGTTTTGACATTTAGCTTTGCTTTGCTTTATTGCGCTTTTATTTATTTATTTATTCATTTATTTGACAAAAACAATTTTTTTGGACGGGGACGGATTTGTCCTGTCCCCAAATCTCCCCAAATCCGCGTGCCTCCGTGTTCCGTGGTTTTGTTAAAGGTGCGCAGCGTGTTGTGTGCATATAAAATATGGGTCACTTTAGCTGCACGTAGCCTCCGTGTTGCCTCCGTGGTTTTGTTAAGCGTGCAGCCTCCGTGTTCCGTGTTGCCTCCGTGGTTTTGTTAAAGGCCCTTTTTTTGAATTCGAGACACGAAACAGCAACCAAACAAAGTAGCGCTTGCAGACGGTGCAGCTCGGACGCTCAGAATTTACATTGTGAGGCGAATTGTCACTGCTGGTCAGCAGTAGCGAAAGTGCGGGGGGGGGGGCTTGCGGACAAAAGACCGCACGTGCCAAAAGACCGCAGATTTGAGATTTTTTTGTGACCAAAAGACCGCAGATGCTATCAAACCAAAATACCGCACGTGCCAAAAGACCGCACCAAAATCAGTCACTGCGTACGTGATTATGATATGTTCTTTTATGTTTATTTTGTCTTCCTATCCTTTTTTATTCTACAAAAACCATTGATTGAGCCGTCGATCCTTAAAATCGGTTGAGCACAGAGCCGGCAAAGTCGCGTGACAGGTCGGCGCACAAGACACATGTCGTGACGCACAAACAGCGAACACAAACGTCGTGAATCACGATTTCCTTGGCCGATTTTGGCAATCCATGGCTCAATCAAATCAGCAGAGCACCCGGAACATGATGACATGTCGTTTATGGTTGGTTTTTGTTATATTAAACATCGGTTGGCGCGCAATAAATAAAGTGTGAAAGACGACAAAACACAAATTTATGGTGATTTTGGATTTTTTTGGTTTTGAAAAAAAATGATCGGAACCAACCCAAACGACACATCATCGTGTTGCCGGTGTTCTGCTGAATTGATTGAGCTGTCGTTCGTCGAAATCGGTCAAGCACAGCGCCGGCAGTGCTGCGTGACGGTTGCCCTACAACTTTAAACTGGGTAAATGTCTTGTACCGTGTTGAATGTCTGTTATCGTTCTTTTTTTGTTTTTCGTGGGCGGGGAAACTTCACTCTTCGACTCGACTACGGCGACAACGAAATCGAAGCAACGTTAATGCTTCCAAACCCAAAAATCCACAAATGACGAGTTTTTCGTTTTTTCGCGGCATGATTAAAAGGCACTTGTTTGCGTTTTGTGATCGTCCGTCTTTTTTGAAACAAATGGGAATGTTCATTGTTGACTTTTTCTGCGTTGTTTACTTGGATCTGGACCTGGTTTGTGGAGCGGACCGGACACGGAGTACTACTGACTGGCTGAGACGGACCAACCAACATCGATAACTGACGGGAATTCAGACTCGGTATTTGATTTGAAATGATGAGTATTTAATTGAGCAGTGATTGGATTTTGGATCCTGCCAATTTTACACTCGTCTTTTCGATCATGATGCGAGTAATTTCGATTGCACCGAATGCATTTACTAATATTTACAAACTGCAAGCGTAGTTGGTTCACCATTTGAAAATAATACACCACTGGATTGGACTACTTGACCACTACCTCAGACATTTATGCTGTTATAAATGAGGTGAGCCGAGCGAGCCGAGTTTCATTTTTTTGGTTTTTATTGTCTTCAGTCCAGCAGTGACCACTACCTCAGACATTTATGCTGTTATAAATGAGGTGAGCCGAGCGAGCCGAGTTTCATTTTTTTGGTTTTTATTGTCTTCAGTCCAGCAGTGAATCATACGCAGTCAGCTGACTTTGAGTTGGTTGTTTTATTGGTCCAACCAACTCAATGCAGCCAATGACCTGACCAATTTTGATTGTCATGCTGTCGCGCTTTCATTGAGGAGATCGCTGAAGCGAAAACCACCTTTGTTAATATCATATTGATGGCTGTAGGTCGATCCGGTACCGGTCGATCCGGTACGGTCGATCCGGTACCGGTCGATCCGGTACCGGTCGATCCGGTACCTGGCAATTTTCTAGGGCGGTCGATCCGGTACCAATTGAAATTTTCAGCTGTTTTACGGGTTTTTAGCGTTCAATTCGTTATGTTTTCGATTTTTCTTTGGTTGATTGTTGATACGATTGTTGATGATACGATATGAGACGACGACGACTTGCGACACTTGGTTGGTTTTGGGAATCGTAATCTGATTCTGAAAAAAGCAAAACAAGTGTACCATATGTTTTTTTTATTTTCTGAACTATTTTCCAGAAGAATAAAGCTCCAAGACGGTGAAAATTTGCAAAATTACAAGCTCAGCAAGAAAAGGAGAACAAAATAAAAATATGAAGACTGATTCGGTTCTCTTTTGGAGTTGAAGGAAAAATGTCTGTTGTTTTTATTTTCATATTTCCCGCGAAAAAACCTGCGGTAAAATGTTTCAGACATCAGATAAAATGAGAGAAACGAAGAAAAATGAAAAACAAATCAGAAACAAACTGAATTGAATGCTAAAACAGTTGAAAATTTCAATTGGTACCGGATCGACCGAGTACCGGATCGACCTGGTACCGGATCGACCGCCCTAGAAAATTGCCAGGTACCGGATCGACCGTACCGGATCGACCGGTACCGGATCGACCGCATGCCATATTGATTGGTTGATTGAAGCAAAAACTACCGACTGACGTTCGAAGATTTTTACAGGGTGTTGCCAAAAATTGCAATGGGCAAAATTTTGGGTGGGCTCGTTTTTGAGTCTGCTTCAATGTTTTGGCCTAGAATTTGAGAATTTGACCCCCTCCCCCAAAGTCACATGCCCCCCCCCACCAAAATTTTGGAACATTTGCTCCAGCTTTCTATATCGCCCCCCCCCACAAACCCCCGGCTCTGGAACAACTATGATCAGACTACCAGCAAACCCATCCAAAGAAAACTGTGAACGTTTCCTCAAAGCATGTAGTTGCACAGTCACAAATATGAAACACCACACCATCAAGGAGACTCCGTGTAATATGAATGCCTGCGTGTTTGATTGTGAATGTGTCAGAACTGACAGTGAAGTAGATCACAAAAAGGAATTGGAACTGCACACGGTGTCCGACGTTGACAACAACAACACCGTTGCGTCGCCGTTGCGCTCGGCCCCAACAAACCCATTATACTCTGGTCGTTTTGCAGAAAGTGCACGAATCCAAGCCAGTGGGCAGTTTTATAAAAGTGAGGAGTGAGGAGAAAAAGGTTGAGTGGTGAATTGAGTAGAAAAGTGAAATGTCACGTGTTAAAAAGTTCACTCCTTAAAACCGAAACTCCTCAAATCCTCAACTCATTTTTATAAAACTGGCCACAGACGTTGTCGACGATCGACTCTCGGTGACGCTCACAACCACTACTCGGCGGCGTGCGTTAGATCCGGCCGAAGCATCGCGGCCTGGACGATCGCGGCCTGCGACGGTAAATGTTGCGGCGCTCTTTACTAATGCGTGGCCCAAGACAAAATGAATGGCCCTACACAAAATGAATGGCCCCACACAAAATAAATCAGAGTTTTCTTGCAATTAGTCATTGTAGGTTTCTACGCCTAATCCTAATCCTAAGCCAAGCCTTTTTGATAAGGTGATAAATGATCAATTCACCTTATCAAAAAGGTTTGGCTTAGAATTAGGAATAGATTTAGGATTAGAAACCTACAACGACTCATTGCAAGCAACCACAGATCAAAAATCCCTTTTAAGAATGTATACCGTTGGGCCATTCATTTTGTGTAGGGCCATTTATTTTGTCTTGAGGCACGCGTTAGTGAAGAGCGCCCAAATTGCCAGGCCACCTGGAAAGGTGACAAGGCATGAAAACTTCGTGGGCCGCAATCGTCCCAGTGGTCAGTTTTATAAAAGTGAGTAGTGTCTGAAAAGTGAGGAGTTTTACATACTCCAGGGTGGTCCGAAAGTTGGACCATAACGAATTCAGGTTGAAGAATTGAACCCAAAGTTCCTTTTTGACCGAGGTTTCATATAGGCCTGATGTTTTTTGTCAAAATCCCCACCGAATTATTTCATTCTGCCGGTTCAGCTTCAAAAATTTATTCAGAAATTGTCAAGCTATAACTTTTGGAACACCCTGGCGTAAAACTGCTCACTTTTCAGACACTACTCACTTTTATAAAACTGACCACTGGCCGCGATCATCCCAGGCCGCGATCGTCCAGGCCGCGATCGTCCGAGGCCGCGATCGTCCAGGCCGCGATCGTTCAAGTCGCGATCCTTCAGGCCACGATGCTTCGGCCGCGATAGTCCGGACCGCGATCTCCTGGGCCGCGATACTACATTTGCCCTACTCGGCTACTTGACTTGCCGGTTCAAAACCAGAAAAACATGCAAAACAGCGAACGAACAGAATTGCGGCGAAGGCAGTGTGTGTAGGGTTGACATGGGATCTAAAACCTTTTTTCGAAAACACCAGATTCATTTCTGGTTTTTTATCCTGAAATTTTCAGAAATTTTGGTGGTTGAAAACTATTGGACCATCTGGAAAATCTGGTCAGATCAGAAACCCTGTTTCAAGGAAAATGCACCCATCAGCTGACAGCTCCCCGAACTAACCAGTACAGTGGAAGAACAGAACGTGATGAAGCAAAGCCTCCTCAAGTCTCAGTAACACAAACTGTGCAGTCAAACAGAAGACACCATGATGCGATCGAATTCCCATTTTATTTGTAGAATTGTCGTTTGGCAGCTCGATTCAAGTTGTGAAGATTTGTGATTTTTTATTGACACCACACCGGCGTTTCAAATTTGATTTGGAATTGGAATAGAGGCATTGAGTCGGCAGGCGTTGACTCAATCAACAAAAACGCTACCTGAGACAATGCTCACTTTCCAATTTCCATGACAATTTTGAATCATTAGACAGTAATTTTTGAATCTTGTAAGTGCTTGTTGTCGATCTTCCTCTTCCCACTTCCGTTGTATTGTGTTGAATCAGCTCAGCCACAAGCCACAAATTTATTGACAAATTCGCAACTAAGAACTAATTAACTGCAGAAAATTGCCCTTGCACTGCGACAGCAATAAATGCAACGCAGTCAATCAATCAGAATGCCGTCGTCGTCGTGACTAAGTAAGTCAAAAAACAATAACGAGTTTTCTGGATAAACCAATTGATAAAAAATGTGAAAAACAAGCAGAAACGAAAGAAAAATCCAACTGAAACAGAAATTTCAAATAAACTCCTAGTTTCAGTCTAATTTATTTATTTTGCCTGATCAATCAAGACGGGAGGGGAGCTGCGCTGCGCCGTTTAAAGTTGTAGGCGCACGCTGCGTGACTAGGGTTAGGGGCTTTGAAAAAAAAATTTTTTTTTATTTTTTTTTCGTTTTTTTTTTAATTGGATTTTTTTTCAAACTTAAAAAAAAAATTGAAAAATTTTTCTTCTACTTTGCTCTGAAAATTCGATTTATGGCATAATTTTTTGAAAGTTCAAACCAAATTTTCTTCCCAACTTCTTTGTGTGCTTAGGTACATGTCATTATTTGGTCATTTTGACCGACGTACTCCATGTTTTTCGATTTGGATGACTTCTAGAGTCAATTTTTAGCGTTGAAATGACTTAACTGAATTGAAATATCGTTTCAGAAATCGTTTTCTTGCAACTTAGAACATGTTTTTTCAGTCGGTAGGCCATGAGATGAACATGATATCTTGTTGATTGGCGTACGTTATAGGTCTACAATGGAGTTGTGCGATATATTGTTAAACAATTGGAGCGGGGATGTTGGTTAATACCACATCACACGACCGTTTTTCAGATACCCGATAACATGGCCACATGTTAAAACTTGCGTGCTGAGCTAAACTAACGTGTTAAACTTGCGTCTGTCAGTTGCCCGCAACGTGATCGCGAAATCATGGTACGTGTTTTCGATACGATGATTTGAAGAGTGGGCTCTCGCCATGTGGCAGATAGCATAGCTGGTTGAACCTGAAAGTAAGTGGGGGGGGGGCGACCGGGTCGACAGGGGTTGCCGACTTAGCAACAGCA
>JASANC010005852.1:0-13370 GCA_030248135.1 Theristus sp. LFF4_11 | reverse complement strand
ATCTATCTATCTATCTATCTATCTATCTATCTATCTATCTATCTATCTATCTATCTATCTATCTATCTATCTATCTATCTATCTATCTATCTATCTATCTATCTATCTATAATACTAAGATAGTAACTGTGTATGTAAGTAAGTCAGGTCCGTTCCGCTACGTTGATTGGCTATTAAAATTTACAAGTTTGAGCCAATTTTGCTATTTATGTCATTTAAGTCATCATCAGCTGAATACTAATACTCCATTTTCTAATCTAATGACAATGCAAAGTTCAAATTGTCATTCCACATGACTTTAGTCATCATGATGCCTTCTGCGCAAGAGCGGCAACCAACAAGCTAGACAATCGTAAGAATTGCAAGGACTCCATTGTAGGCGACGGTATTCAGTAAAATGTGCTGCTTTTTTGCATTTGATCAAAAAGAACTGGCTTAGGTTAGGGTAAGCGGGGAAAAGAAGTAAACAATCGAAACAAAAGCGGGAGCTTTGCTACGGTATTCAGTAAAATGTAGAAAATCGTTGCTTTCTCCATCATTTTTTTATTATAGAAAATGCGTCACTTAGGATAGAAAAGCTACATAACAAAACAAAAGCGACCGTTTTACACAATGGGTACTCAGAAACGTGTTGCTTTTTGTTGCACTCGATCAAAAAGAACTGGCTTAGGTTAGGGTAAGCGGGGAAAAGAAATAAACATTCAAAACAAAAGCGGGAGCTTTGCTACGGGTATTCAGTAAAATGTTGCTGTTTTGTCATTTTCATTCTATCAAAAATCCTTGGCTAAGGTTGGGGTTAACGGTAAGAGTAGTAAACCTACCACACAAAAGTGGCCGTTTTGCAGCGAATATTCAGAAAACTTTTGCATTTTTCGTCATTTAAACTTTAAAAGGCTTGGCTTAGGTGAGCTTTGCTACGGGTATTCAGTAAAATGTTGCTGTTTTGTCATTTCCATTCTATCAAAAATCCTTGGCTAAGGGTAGGGTTAAAGGTAAGAGTAGTAAACATACCACACAAAAGTGGCCGTTTTGCAGCGAATATTCAGAAAAGTTTTGCATTTTTTGTCATTTAAACTTTAAAAGGCTTGGCTTAAGTTACAGTAAGCGGGAAAAAGAAGCAACTTATCAAGACAAAAATTGGCGTTTTGCAACAATTGTTCAGAAGTGTTGCCTTTTTGACATTTACACTCTAAAAGGCCTGGCTTAGGTTAGGGTAAGCGGGTAAAAAAACATTACCAAGTCAAAAGCGGGCGCTTTCCAATGGGTATTTAGAAAAGTGTTGCCTATTCAGAAATGACAGCTGACTGAAGCAGATTGCTTTTCTTAAACCTGTATCTTAAACTGAAACAAAAACTTAAACCGGTATCAGTTAATTGTTGCTGCTAATCAAACGACATTGTTTTTTGAACAGGAATGGTGATTAAACAACATGTGACGACATTGAAAAGCTAACCAAACAAGATTTATTTTTGAAACTTTGAGCGGGAATGGCTGTTAATTGTTGCTGATCAAAGGAGATTGTTTTTTTTATACTTTAAACGGGAAGGACAGTGGAATGCAACTGATTAGCAAAGAATGAACGGACAAATAAGCGACATTGAAAAACTAATAAATGCGAGAATTGATTTTGATACTTTAATAGGGAATGGCAGTTGTTTGTTGCTGATTAAAAAGATTGTTTTTCATATTTTGAATGGCAGTGCAGTTATGATTGTTAGATATCTGTTATTTCTTATGTGTCGCTTTGATTGATGCTGAAACAGCGAAAACCAAACCACACAGTAATCAGTGTTATGGTGAGTAAATCAGGTTACGATTGAATCGACAGCAATAAAATCAGCAAAAGCATGTTGCTTGACAAAAAACACGGCTTAAACAACAAAAAATGCTGTGATTTTCAAAAAAGTAGAAGCATCGACGGATACGATTGCTTTAAAAGTGAGCGATCATTTCAATGGTAAATAAACAACAGTCGGTTAAAGCAGCTCAAAATCAAAATGCAATGCATTTTGAGTCCGCGTCGTGGGCAAGGTCAAAAGGGAAAACCAACTCAAAAATAATAGTTGTATTTATCAGCTAACCGTGCCGTAGGCACGGGTCAATTTGCTAGTTTTCAAAAAATGCACAATTTTGACCCAAAAAATGCCCGGGCAAAAAATAAACAAAATTTTCAAAATCTACGGATGAATTTACCCGAGGAAAAATTCTTGTTCAACTGTGAAAGTGTCCCAGCTAAAAATTGAAAGGGCGAACACTTAAAACCAGGTGACAACCCTGCCAACTTTCAAAAAAGCCCAATATTTACCCCAAAAAGGGGTCGGGGCAAAAAATTAACTCATTTTTCCAAATCTACGGATGAAATTACCCTAGGAAACATTTTTCTTCAACTGTGAAAGTGTCCCAGCTAAAAATTGAAAGGGCGAACACTTGAAACCCGGTGAAAACGCTGCGAACTTTCAAAAATGCCCAAATTTTTACCCAAAAAAGTGGTCGGGGCAAAAAATTAACCCATTTTTCCAAATCTACGGATGAAATTACCCCAGGAAACATTCTTGCTAGACTGTGAACGTGTCGCAGGTAAAAACTGAAAGCGCGAACACATGTTGATTACATACCAGAAAAAAAAGAGATAGAAAAATAAGTAACACTGTTTTCAGAATAGGTTTTTCGTGTCTACAGCGTATGAAAAGTAGTCGGAAAAAAATTTTTTCGCGGCTCCAAGCACAACTTTGGGTGTTCGTTTCGTGTGCACAGAACCAAGTTTGTGGCTTATACTATGCTCGCTGGAGGAAGCGAGCAAATTTGAAAAACGCGCGCGAGAGGATAACGGCTCATATAATGCGTGATGCGCTGTCCGCTCGCTGACGCTCGCTCGCGCATCCGCATGATTACGTCCATATGCCATTTTCTCAGGGCTAGGACCGGGCATCAAAGGACAAGGCTTCTGCGCGCTGAACAATTGTACGTTATATTGAATTGAATTTTCATAAACTTGCATAAACGTTCATGTCTTAAGTGTTTCGTTTTGCATCCCATTTTCAAACAGAGCAAGCCGTTTTCATGCGACAATTCACGTATGTACTGTGATATCCAAGTTCTAAAATCACATTGCATTGAAAATTAAAAAAAAATGCTGATCTTTTTAATCTTATGCGACTAGATAGATGCGAGGACTTACTCCCAAACTCTGAGCTAGTTAGGAGGTCTAACCTCTAATGGTGTACCGCTGATGAATTCTGGATACCTGCAGTGTGGTTGGTTAGCCACGGGTGGTCATAAGTAGTAAAGTGTGCCCATTACTTAAACACCCGAAGCACACTGAATTTAAGAAGTTAAAATCTTTAGGGACCTCTTGAGACTCAGACCCTTTTTCCAATTTTTGCACTTAGCGCCCCTTTTCCCATTTTCCTCACACCAACTCTCACAATTTCTCAATCGTGCTCATACCAAAGCTTGTCCGTTCGACGGTTGGCTGGTGAACGAGATCTGCCCAAAGTTGTACGGGTGCTACAAGATCGTCGATAAACCGTGGGCCGGCTGGTACGAGGCGAAAGAGGAATGCGAAGCGATGACCGGACGCCTCGCGGTGCTGGACACGCACGCGAAATGGGCGGCGTTGCGCGAGAAACTCCCGCGTAATACACTTTTTTTGTGTTTTGCGGCCACACTGTGAAACTTCTGGAATTTTCAAAAGTATCCGCGTCTTTGCGAGTAGTTTTCGTTCACATTCGATTTGCTTTATACAATCTAATAATTGACGGGACAAACTTAATGAACGTTAACCGAAACATATGGTGACATTCATCTGAGATCTACAGGGTGTTTCAAAAGTAAGGTACTTTTGGACCACCCTGTAGCAGTATAAGCACTGCGTTATGGAACAACAGGAACAAATGTCAATTTTTTAAAAGCGTCATCAGAAATACGCCCAGAGCACTTTCAAAAACGAGTAGAGTTTTGTGTTGACTGAAACTGCTTACAGAAGACGGCAAGCGCTACTGGCTCGGCCTTCATCGCGACCCCGGCCATCGGGTGCTACCGTACTGGGATCACGAGACGCGATTCCTGTATCAACGGTGGATGCCCATTAATCCGTCGTTAGCGCCGATAGTTGAATCATGCGGCATCGTTCGCAATGAAGGTTCGCTGCTACACTGGAACTGTATTAAAGCATAGGCTTCTCAGCTGATCGGTTGGTGATCACACGTGATGCGTGCTTCCTGTGCGGGTACTGCTGTAGAGTCGGAGTCTGCCCTGCACGCATCACGTGATCACCAACCAATCAGCTGATTGCTTATAATTTAAAGTTTGAATGTAGTTTTTGTTAGAATTCAATCTTCATTCTGTTTTGTTTTCTCATTGGCTGTTTTGAACTTTACTGCGAGTAGTTCACAATTACAGCGTGGTACTATGACGTCTGCCACACGAACTGGATCGAAGGATACATTTGTGAAATTGTTTGATCTCCTTCAATAGTGATGTGATTTTTTGAGTTTGTTTTCTTTATATGGTTTCAGTGTTCCGTCATTCCTGCTGATTTGCTACGCTCGATCTAATTTATTTATTATCTTGGAGTTGTTGTTGTTATTTATGAATTCATTTCTTCGATAAGAACTCGCAAAATAGTAAGTGATCGTATGATTTACTTTTAATTCACCAGTCGCTTTTTAAAGTTGTCGAGATAATAAGAAAACGACAAATTCAGATTCGAATTAGTTTCACACATGGGTGGCAACAATCAACTTGAGTAGATGTATCGAAAAAAGATATAACGTGAAATGTTCGAAAATACCGCACAAAAAACGGAAGGCAACCCTGAGAAAATCCCTTGTTCGCCGAAGATAAAATGTACAAATTTGATTTGTAATCGTATACCGAAGACATGTGTGAACAACATGAAAAGACAACGAAAAAATAACACACGAGTCATATACCCCAGAAGTTTGTTGACAAAACGTTGGTCGCAGGCGCAAAACGATATATCAATGTGGAAATCGTTCATGAGAAAGAAAGAAAAATATGGAAAAAATAATGATTGAAAATAGAATCGAGTTCGAAAACTCACGAACAATAATAACACAAGACAACCGCAAGTACCAACATGGACATAATGAAAAACGGCTCTGTCGGAAAAAAAACACAATATTTATCACAAAAAAGTACAGACAAACAGCAATTGAAAATTGTGCTCGATAAAAGTGTACAATCTGTACACAGGTAGTAATCATGAAAAAGCACAGAAATTTATTTCTGATGTCAACAAAAATAAACATATCATTGATTCGTCCGTTATGTATCGTGTTTGTTTGTGTGACCCGTAAAACATTGAGCAATCACACAATCGAGAGTCGAAAGAGACATATTCCAGTGATGAATCGAACAATCGCAATAATTTGTTCAAAACGTAATGTGTTCAAAAACACGCATCTGATAAATTGTAAAACCCTTGGTAAATTGTTAAGCCAAAAAATATTACCCACATCACCATTACATTCGCTTGGAAAAAAATCGTTGCAAATGGATTCAACGTTTATAAATTCGAGTTGTTAACGTCAGTAGTGAAACAATGTTGTACTTACGGTTAGGGCCACGTTTACCTCTGAACTGACCCATAATAATACTTCGAGAAGCTACCTGTAAACACTCAAAGAGTTTCTGTTAAACTTGACTCTCTTCACTATGTTAAACCTGCTCTTCTCACAAGTCATCACCATAGCAACTACATACTATCGAAATCAATTAAAGTCCATACAGTCGCACGTGTTCACTCTTATATAAGTGCGCACGACTCGTTTCGACGGCAATTTTGGACAATGCAGTATCACGGCTCTTGGACTGTAATCGACGGGCACACAGGCGGGGCACGTTTGAAACACCGCCCGCAGACGGTCGCTTACACGCGGTATGAAGAACGAACGGCAGGTACCTTGGCAGAACGCGTTCATGATTTTTTTCGGTAAACAGCCGTCCATTCTGACCTTTTGCTTCAGCTTATGCGTTCGACATTCCGCCTCCAACAGCTGGTCGCGGGTTACGATTTCGTACGCCTGTCGCCGGCCTGGTACTCCATTGAACTCTTCAGAGGAGTCTGAAAATGCAGTAACTTTCGTGGCCCGAATGGTATGGCGTTAAATAGTTTTGCCTGTGCGGTCGGCTCGGGGGATCGAGTCCCCCACCCTCAAGAGAGTTTTGCGGGTCCAGGCACACAAAATTGATTTATTATGAAACAGCAGAAAAAAATGGACAATATGTCGCCATTCAAATATGCAACCATAGGTAGGTGCAATTATATTATGGTATTACATGTACAAAACACCTGCAGAAAACACTGTCAGTTGGAACGTTTCCAAAAAAACGGAAATCAAAAACAATTCTTTGTAGAACTTGAGAATAAGGAGCGTTTTGAATGACCACACACATTATTCGGTCTGTAAGGCATTAAAACAATTCAACATGAAAGCTCACCACTGCCGTGCTTCTTTCGGTGTTTTCTTTGCCTGCGTTTCTGCTCCGGATTCAACAGTTTCTTGTCTTGGTAGTCCTGCGACGTAAGCATGCGAAACGCTTGTTCGGATTTGGCGAGAAATTCAGAGTCGTTCCGCAGTTTGTTGATGAATATTTTTGGTCGCTCGTCAACGTTTCTTGAAGTACTATCATTCTGTGGCGATAGATCTGAACGCTTCCAACTGCGACCGCTTGCGGATCGAATCTCGTGCAAGTGGTGCACCGCGTCACCGGCAATAAAACAGCTATGCAGCACAAACGACAGTAGCAGGAGGCCCAGATGTTGTCCAGCGACGGTTTTTATTATTGGCGCTGCGTCCGGCAGCATCCGATGAGCGATCTTGATCTGAATGTTTTTCATTCTCAAAACTGTAACGGCAGCGACGTAATGCAATCATAGAATGAATCTTGTTATTGCCAATCGATCATCGTCTCCACAAAATTTGTGAAATCGAATAATTTTTGCTGAAATAATTTGGCACTAAAAATAACTTTAAGAAAATGTCAAAATTATCGCAATAGACGGCTACTTTAATAGAACCAAAGAATGAGCCATTTGCATATGCGGCGTAGTAAAAATCAAAACTTCTGAACTCGAAACCGCGCAGTGCGCGCGCGTTCCAACACTTTTTTGAGTGCGACCACAAGAACGATGACAATAAATTTGAACTGAACGACGCAGACCAAACAAAAACACACCACGGCTTGCGCTATTTCTCTCGAGCGCTTGCCAAATCTCCAGACGCCGCGTAGGTGGCGTTGACGTGTTGGCGCCACGTTGTAAATTGCGCGCTATTAGAGGAAAAAGTGAAACGCCTGGGAAACAAGAGGTCGTAGTGGGTTTGTTCACTGTTTTTTATGTGAAACAGATAAACAGATATGATGACCGGCTTGTAAAACCGCAAACAACGCCGACGAAACGACAATGAAACTACATACGGTGGCAAGCGATTCCAAGTATCAAAGCGCTACCATACGCGTAACAGAGCGTCAAAAACAGCAAAAAAGCTGCAAATTGTGAGCAGCCACGCGCTGTTGGCACGCACAATGACAGAACAATATGAAACGTGACGATTATATGTTGTGCTTTAGACGGCAGTGTGTCACGGCAAACGAAACTTTTGAACCCGACACAACTCGAAGCATATTCAGAGCTTATTACATTGTTGCTGTTCTGACGTCAGACAAGCAGAGACGCAGTGAGCGACGGCCTTGACAGAAAAACGCCACGAAAAAAATGGAGAATGTCTTTTGAAATTGTCGAATATCGTTGACTATATTTATTCACACCACACGTCAACATATGCCATGTGTCAGTTTGTTTCCGCGATTCGATCTTAAAGTTCGAATAGCAATGTGGGATAACTAAACATTTGCACAACACCTTGCGGAATGTCCAGTGATTTCTTTATCGGCTAAAATTTACAAACATTACATGAATTATATAGTATGAATTATATCGATAAATTACATGAAAAAACCTGACAGAAGTAAAAGGCAACATCTGTGATGTTATCAAAACACGCGGCAGGTGTTCTAAATCGACAAAATTCCGAACATTCCATTCCCGTTTCTCTGGAGCTAACAAACTTGATGAAAACATCAAGTTTTTGGTAAAGATTAGGAATGTGATTGACTGTTGTTTTATTTGTCAACAAATTATCTCCCGGACACGCACGTACTGTTGAAAAAATAGAGAGTTTTTAAACAAGGCCATGGAAACTGTGGAGTGTATGTAAGCCGTGACGTCATGAGCTGACGTATACCATTTGCACACTGGGAAACAAGAGGCACCACTAGTAGCGTGGGAAAGCGCGACAAATTTTGCAACGCGTCAAAACTGTTGTGGGAAAGTTCATCAGGCCTCTCTCGATTTTTTGGTTTGCTGGATACTTTTTTTGTGTGGGAATGGATGGGCGTGGGAATCTTACAAGCAAATTATATGTGATTTGAGACAGTGCCATTGGATTGATTTCAAATCCTTATTTGGAATTTTTTTATAGACACAATAGGAGACGGCAGGACGTACAGGTATGTGGTTCATTTTGATTTTTTTTTCAGCAGAGCTTCCAAAGAGCTTATACCAAGAAAAACATAATAAATTTATATTTCTTTCATTGTGGCTACATAAAAAGCAGTGCGAAAATAGTGTCAAAAGCGCGTGATTATCTGAATGAAAAGCATAAATACGTGACGAAATGAAAACGTGATAACCAAAATTGCCGATATGTTTGCCGATATGTGTGACACACGCGTGCGTTCGGCGCCAGACCGACGTGACGCCGGGAAAAAAGCGAAACGAAACGAAAAAAAATTGTCGAGCAACAAGAAAAAAGCTGCTTTGTGCAATATTGGAGACAACAAACAGGTATAATCTTTCATTTATGAATGAACGCGTGTCTATTTGTATTGTGTTTGCTCGCTCACGTCTGGAGCCTGGGTGGACTTGCTTTTTAAAAAACTACAATAATGTATCAGATTTTCGTGGCCTCATCATCGTGTGAGTTTCACTAGCGACACGCAAAACAAGCTTTAGGGGTAGGCCATTCTGGGCTATTCGCAGGCGAGGATTCAGCACAATAGCTCAAAAGTAGCCTCTGCCATAGAATAGCCTGAGTAGCCTGGTTCTAATTTTTGTACGTGAAGTGCGTTTCTTTAAACCTGTCACATTTTTCGCAGAATACAGAATAGCAGGTATGAATGAAAGAATGTATCGGGTTTGGTAAAAATCAAACTTTGTACATATGTTTTCTTGCAACTCCGATCCAGTAAATTTCTTCTTTCTTCGCGAGCTTGTATTCAGCTAACCAAACTGGCGGTTTAAACAAACTACTGTACATGCGTGGGGAACAACAGAACTCCGGGTTTTCTCGGCTTTGATTCAAACCGATTATCTTCGTATTGCTGAATGAAACTGAATCGCGTTTTTTTGTTCTGCCCACAAATGTTTTGTTCAAAGAGATTATGCTTTTTGTTTTTCTGAATCACCTTTTGAACAGGATTTCAAGTGTATAAGCCACTCGAAATGGCGTCATAAAAATTTTTCGGATATGACTGGTTTATTGCAGGGTCGCCAGAAAAAATGCAGGGGAGTTTATTGGGATACTCTTCCCACCTCCCATCTGCTCCAATTGTACTTTTTCTCTTCTTTCTGTTTTTAGATTCTATGTTTTTATTTTAAACATTGAAATCACTGCATCGAAACGTGAATAAAAACAATATCAAATTGGTACAAATGAAGTACATCCAGGATTCTACAAATTCTATCTATACTTTGTTGTTGGCTGTAAAAAATCATTTTAGGGAAGCGTAAATCAAAATCAAATCGGAAGAAAAAATCAAAATATCACTGCAAAAATATCTTTGTGATTGTCACAGGAATGTTTCTCACCAAGGAAACTTTCTAAAAAAAATTTTGAATCATAATCACGTTTCTCTTTCTCATCCTACCTATCGGAATTCGGATAAATCCCAGGCGTGTGCAGTTTTTTTTCGATTATCGACGTACAGTATGGCCGAATTAATGAGGCAGTCCATCAAGGCGGGATCAGCCGCAGACTAGGAGTTGTCTTTCTCAAAAAAGCCAACACAATTCCCAATCATGTGTACAAGGGATAAAAAAATGAACAGAATAGCGCGGATAATCCATTAGTTAAAAAAAAAACGCGTCAAATTTGGCACACAATTCAGTTTCTGAACGTCTTTTTTCTTTCATTCAAAATTCGCGCGCTCCTTCCACCCTGAAAAAAGCTGCCATGTTTAAACGGTCATACCGTATACAGTTTTCAGCTGAACGATTATATGGAAAACCTGTTCATTTCTGAAATTATTTCCTCCAAAATCCTCACGCACTTCCATATGAGGGCAAAGCAGCGGCTGGATTAGCAGCCTTTTTTTCAGCGTTTTCGTCCATCTGCTGATACGAGGGCATTGCGCCATCCTGGAAAAAACACAATACTTATGAAGAACTGCATGTGCTAACATGCGCACACCCGGTGTAAAATACGTCATTAGTTATGGATTTATAGATGTCACATTGTTTATAGATGACACCAAATCGCTCGAAAAATTCCGAAATCCATTCGAAAATTTTCATCACATGCCAAAATCCAGTCTAAAATGATTTTGAAACTAAAAATTGTTGAAAAAAACATAAGCCGTTGGCACAAAATCTGGCATACCGGTACATGTACCGTAAAGTCTTGCATATAAGGTCTCCTTATAAAAATTTGGAAATCAAAAATTTTTGAAAAAAAGGTGAATTTCGTGTGACGACCTTATAAGTGGGAGGACCCTTATAAAAAAGATTTAGGAATGGATTTAGGAGTGGATTAATTGTCATTTTTTGTGCTCTTATCGGTGCTGGTTTCATTTTGTGTGTGTTGTATTTGAATAATAGGAATGTTTTCATCTTTTTTGTTTTGATTCTAGCTTGTTTGTCGTTTTTTTTTTGCGTTTCTTTCCACTTATTTTTACTGTTCCTTTGTTTTTCACGGTTCTATTTAGCATTTTTGGTGTATTTTATCAAGTGAAAATTGTGTTTCATGTTCAGATCCGTAATTAGCATAACGCTGAAATTCAAGTTAACCGTTTTGGTTGTCGATGCAAGTACCCATCTTGCCCTGCACCCAGCAGCAGTTTCTCGTTGCAATTTTCTTTATCGTTCTCTGGGAGTGGGAGTTCAACAAGTATCAGGTTCTAAAATTCCCTTTGAACGTTTATTTGAGGGGGGCAGGGACAGGGCGCAGGGGACTTCATTCAATTTGTTTTGCTTGCTGCAGGTCTATTTATCGTTTACGTCCCTTGAACATTCAAAAAAGTGTCCAAAACCCACCAGGCCTCAAAATGTTTGTTCTTTGTTTAGCATTCATCATTTTTGCATTTTCAAAATCTTCAGAACAAAAGAAAGCAGAGAAGAATGGAAGACTCGGAGTCTGAGGAAAGTTGGGTGCCGGATGAATATTCTGATGGTGATTCAGATTCAGATTTTGATTCGGAAATAAGTGAAGAACTGGGAAACCAAGATTTGGGACCAAAGAAGACAGAGAAGTTTGTCAATCAAGATCCACTCGACGAAGATGAAATAGCGGCTCAAGTCATCTACGTTCCTCAAGCTGAAAAACAGGACGAGGCGGTTGCTACTGCGAGGGCGCTGTTTGAGGTGGAGCAGGAACGGGACGAACAGGACGAGCAAGCGGATGATGGTGGCAACGGTCGATCACAGCTTCCGTCGGAAGAAAACGAGGTGCACATCATGAGCGCTGTTGTCGAAGATTATCTTGACAACGATGATGAACTTGCTCGTCTAGCTGAGTTCGACATGGCGATGGAGCAGCGGAAAAAAGAAATGCGCTGGTTGGTCTTTTATTTGTTGTTAGGGGAAGTGCTTTTGTTTGTTTGTCGGTACCGATTTGTTGAAATTTGGGGGCCCCTCGAAATTCGGTGTTAGGGAAGGTCAGGTATTTTTTCCGTGAGGAGAAAGTGCACCATCGTTGTTCTAGAAAACAATTTGAGCCTATATCTATCTGAGAGGTTCTTTTAGCTGAACTATTAACTATCAACTCCGAGTTGCTTTTTTTCAAATCTGTTCATCACAAAGTTTGGTTCATTTTTGTTGATCAAATGAAATTTGTTTTTGTTCGTTCAACATAAGCTGCTGCGTCATACAAAGTTTTCGAACTTCTGTATTTCGAAGCAGTTCAACACAAACTCCGGTTTGTTTTACTGATCAAACAAGGTTGGTATTTTATTTCGTTTAAATGAGCACCTTTGCGAAACATCAATTTCAAGCTGCTTCCATCAAAGCAATTAAACACAAACTCCGGCTTGTTTTTGATTAAATAAGGCTGGGTTTGTGTTTAGTTCAACATGAGTAGCTGTGCGACACAAAGCCTCCGAACTTGTGCCTTTCAAAGCACTTCAACGCAAACTTCCGTCAATTTTTTTAATTTAATCAAATAAGGCTGGTTTTGTGTTTAGTTCTATATGAGTAGCTGTACGACACAAAGCCTCCGAACTTGTCTCTTTCAAATCAATCCAACACAAGCTCTCGTTTGTTTTAAAATAAGGGTTTTGGTCGTCCGAAGTGTTAGTGTCAGTGCTGTACCGTGTCCATCTTTGGTTTGGTTGGTTGGTTGTCCCAGTGGGATAGGAGGGGTTGTCGATTCGCTAGCCTCCTCGTCTGCGGCCTCCCTAACGCAACCTGTGTAGCCCCTGTTTTGTTTAATGAGTTAGCCACATTTCAAGTGTGCTTTGCCAAAAAATGACTTTATTAAATCGCAGTTCAATGTTCATCTGTTGTCCCTTCTTTTAAGTCTGCTGACGAATAAAAAGGTGCCACTTCCACCGCAGTCGAAGTTGATCAACCTACTCCTGCTGTGGCCGAATGTGATGATGACGTCGTTTTTCTGTCGTAGACAAAACAAGCGCGTTCAGGCACTCTTGATTGGTGGCTGCAGGGAAAGAAGAAGGCATGACATTAATCATTCCGACACATTTTGTTGTTTCAATTTCTCAAGCAATCAAACCTTTGACATTCGTTCAAGGTTGACAGCAATGGGAATCAGCATGAAGCAGACACGAATCGCAACAATGACAGTGGCGCTGATGTCCACAATGAGTGTGCTCAATAGAAAAGTCGCCGCAAATCATACAGTTCAGCGTTCAAACTTGACGTCATTCGTTTCAAACACGATCACAGTCTGCGGGAAACGTTGCCAAACGTTTTAATTAAATCGCAGTCATCGTCGTCGCGAGCTTGCAGTTGCCGTTGCGAGGGCCAAGGATTCTGCCGCCGCACGCACATCAGTTCTATCGTCTACGGACACGCGCGCGTCCAGCGAGTCGGAGGTTCTTTTTCAGTGTTT